>JAQGDQ010001240.1:0-25470 GCA_030141605.1 Tubiluchus corallicola
ACACACACACACACACACACACACACACGCACACACGTGCACACACACACACACACACATATTACCTATATACAACATGAACAACAAAGTACAACATACCCATCGTTCCACCTTTGGTACCGAAAGCCTGTTGCTTCCCAAATGAATTTTAAAATCTTTTCCTGTTTTTTTCCTAAAAAGTAAAACATTTTTAAATCTACCAAACATTTTACTTGCGTAATTAAGCAAATTAAAACAAAAGAGGCTTTATTGCGCACACCTTTAGGTTCATAACCACCATGTTTACCATCGCCGTGCTTACCACTGCAACGTTTACCACCACTATGCTCACCACAGCCACGTCACCACCACCATGCTCACCACAGCCACGTCACCACCACTATGCTCACCACAGCCATGTTCACCACCACTATGCTCACCACTGCAACGTTTACCACCACTATGCTCACCACTGCCACGTTCACCACCACTATGCTCACCACAGCCATGTTCACCACCACTATGCTCACCACAGCCATGTTCACCACCACTATGCTCACCACTGTAACGTTTACCACCACTATGCTCACCACTGCCACGTTCACCACCACTATGCTCACCACTGCCACGTTCACCACCACTATGCTCACCACAGCCATGTTCACCACCACTATGCTCACCACAGCCATGTTCACCACCACTATGCTCACCACTGCAACGTTTACCACCACTATCCTCACCACAGCCATGTTCACCACCACTATGCTCACCACAGCCACGTTCACCACCACTATGCTCACCACTGCCACGTTTACCACCACTATGCTCACCACAGCCATGTTCACCACCACTATGCTCACCACAGCCACGTTCACCAGCACTATGCTCACCACTGCCACGTTTACCACCACTATGCTTACTGCCACGTTCACCACCACTATGCTCACCACTGCAACGTTCACCACCACTATCCTCACCACTGCCACGTTCACCACCACTATGCTCACCACTGCCATGTTTACCACCACTATGCTCACCACTGCCACGTTCACCACCACTATGCTCACAACTGCCACGTTCACCACCACCATGCTCACCACTGCCACGTTTACCACCACTATGCTTACCACATTCACCACCACTATACTTACCACGTTCACCACCACTATGCTTACCACTGCCACGTTCACCACCACTATGCTTACCACTGCCACGTTCACCACCACTATGCTTACCACTGCCACGTTCACCACCACTATGCTTACCACTGCCACGTTCACCACCACTATGCTCACAACTGCCACGTTCACCACCACTATGCTTACTACTGCCACGTTCACCACCACTATGCTCACAACTGCCACGTTCACCACCACTATGCTTACCACTGCCACGTTCGCCACCGGCATGATTTTGATTTTGTAGGCCCCTTGGCTACAGTGTTCACCACCATGGTATGAACCACCACCATGATTACCATCGACAAGTTCACTACAAGGACAGATTAAGGTGTGGACTTTATGGGCTGCAAACCAATGACCTCCAGTAATTAAGTTCAATTAATTCACTGTGAAATTCTCTATCCAGCCTTAATAGCTATATTTGTGCCTTTGGTCACCAAGCTGATTTTAATCATTTTAGCATTGTGACTAGAGCTACAAATAACTGGTACCCTAATAACCTTCTCTTAATGTACAAAGCAATGTATCAATTTCTTTATTGGTCTGTTTGCTTATTCATTACCTATTGGCTTCTTTTAACTACATAATTAATGTATCATATTGTACTAGACACCCCTCTCATGCAGAATTTAAGTTTCTGTTGATGCAAAGTTATGCCTCTGGCCTGTATGAGAGCTGTTGTATCCACCCTTTTCCTGCTCCAGTTAGTGCAATCCACGACAGTGTAAACTGTATTTCTTCATTGTTTTTAAATCTATTTCGTGTAATTTGCCAATAAAGCTATCGTTTTTCTTATACATCATTCTGTTGATTTGCGGATGGATGTCAGAAGAGTTATAGACTGCTTGGCCTCCGCATCTGCTGCTACCAAACCAACTTCGATAGTTTTACCTCATGTCTACGAGGTATCGCCGGCAGTTCAATATTTTGCTTATCATTTAGTGTGTATTTTGTAAATATATGAATAACCTCTTTTTGTTTCGTTATCATGGCACGCATCTATGTGGGCCTATTGTTGACATTATGTTGTAGAAGTTGAATAAACTGATTTGAGGAATCCAACATTCATGCTTTTGTTAATTGTCACTGGAGGCTGCGGCCTCACAGTATCTGTAGCCAAGGGAACTACAGAATCAAAATCGTGCTGTATGTCTAAAAGATGTAAATTCCTTCAACATAAAAAACTGTTTCCTTTCTGAGTCATCCAACTAGTCGGGCACAATGAGCAAAGGGAATGTATTTTAAATTCATGATTAAAGATTATCATCAGTTTAAGATTAATCCTGATTATTTTCATTATTAGAGATGATTAGAGAAGATCTCCTTAGCCAGAAGCCGAGTTATGTGGGGCACATCAGGCTACGATTAGCTGATGTTTGACCCACTTAAGAGCATGTGTCACGTAGAAGTTCAGTGCGCACCGGGAAACTACACAAAGGGACTTGAAGCCGAGTTATGTGGGGCACATCAGGCTACGATTAGCTGATGTTTGACCCACTTAAGAGCATGTGTCACGTAGAAGTTCAGTGCGCACCAGGAAACTACACAAAGGGACTTGGAGCCGAGTTATGTGGGGCACATCAGGCTACGATTAGCTGATGTTTGACCCACTTAAGAGCACGCGTCACATAGAAGTTCAGTGCGCACCAGGAAACTACACATAGGGACTTGGAGCCGAGTTATGTGGGGCACATCAGGCAACGATTGGCTGATGTTTGACCCACTTAAGAGCACGCGTCACATAGAAGTTCAGTGCGCACCAGGAAACTACACAAAGGGACTTAAAGCCGAGTTATGTGGGGCACATCAGGCTACGATTAGCTGATGTTTGACCCACTTAAGAGCACGCGTCACATAGAAGTTCAGTGCGCACCAGGAAACTACACAAAGGGACATGAAGCCGGCAATTCAGGGGTGATTAGGAAGTTGAGGGCTAGCACATGTTCCTCGCTATTTATACTTTATATTTATAGATTTCCTAGTTTGCTGTGCCATCTCGGCTGTTCACAACGCATCACGAGCCATAACAGCTATAAACTATTACAAACTCAAAACTTTACTCAATGAATCATTTGACACAGAACTTTTGTGTTAGACACGTGACCTTTCAAGTCACATTATTGCATTACAATATACTTGCCCGTGAACACAATGTGCAGCAGTTAAAATCCACTTGCTATTGATGAGGAATCCTCCGCATATACCGGAGCTTATTAGTCCAACCTGTTATCGCAAAAACACAAATTCATTGAGACAGTGCTAATATTGAATCAAAGAAATTGAGATTCTGCTCCAATGACCTCTTCTGGTAAAGTGCAAAGTTACATTAAAAAAATAAATAAACTAACAACCTCATATGAGCTTTCAATTCTTGTTTCTACTGTAATACAAGGACGTTAGCAAACCAATTTGCCTCGTTTTTTGCGCATTTGAATATGTCTAGAAATTTATGAAAACCAATGTAAAAATTGGTCCCTGAAATGCGATAACCAAAGTGGTTATGCTAGGTACGAGCACATGTTATACTGAAGCATATCGCTAAGCAGCGGCCGACCAGCTAAATGGCACGTGGCATTTGTTAGTAATTTAGTCTGTACTAGAGAGAAAAGAGTTATGTAATAAATGTGAAAAAGGGAAAGTCAGGTAGGCCAGTGAGAAAAGGACAGCGTTAAAAAACAGTTTGGAGAAAGAGGGTCATGTGGGCAGGTTCACACATCATAGCTTTAATTTTTGAGAGGTGATTTTATTTCATTTTTGTAAAAGTGTAATTAGTAATTATAAATGGTTGCGTTAATGGAGAGAAATTTAGCATACGTATAGTTATAATATTTTGCAAGGAATATGTTATGAAAGAAGTAAGGAATACAAAAACACGAATACAAATACAGGTTTTTTGGAGTCCTCAGGAGGAGACTTGAGAGTCGAATTTCGGCTGCTTATGTGTTAGCGTTAAATTGATTCAATTGTCAAAGCAACAAATCTAATCTACAATTCTAACATTTACCTGAAATGGAAATTCTCTCCCATCAACAATTTCGCCACCAATAATCTTAGGTTCTGGGAGCGTAAATCCTGTAAATGTAATACGCACTACTTACGTTAATTCAATCATATTGCAGCTAAAACAGCCATAGACAAAAAATCCACTGTCACTTTAAAGACTTAGAGTACAAATTGAATAAAATAGCGCTACTGAGAAGTCCTTTGTTCAGGGGGACTGCTTATGTTACTTGATTTTAATTCAAATATGAATAATCTATTACACCATTTAGAGGTCATATCTCAAGGACAGCAATTAGTCCCCAAGTTGCATATAATGACGTTCCAAAAATCACAGGGATAATTCCCCTCTCTCCGAAACTGCACCAAAAAAATTTGTCTCAAAGATTAAAAGTGAATGATTTTATAAAACTTTTAAGAATGTCGTACTTACTGAAACACTGACTTACTTACTCAACCACTGACTTACTTACTGAACCCCAGATTTACATATTGAACCACTGACTTTATTAGTGAATCGCTAACCACTAACTTATTTACTGAACAACTGACCTACTTACTAAACCAGTTACTTACTTACTAAACCAGTGACCTACTTACTAAACCAGTGACCTACTTACTAAACCAGTGACCTACTTACTAAACCAGTGACCTACTTACTAAACCAGTTACTTACTTACTAAACCAGTGACTTACTTACTAAACCAGTGACCTACTTACTAAACCAGTGACCTGCTTACTAAACCAGTGACCTACTTACTAAACCAGTGACCTACTTACTAAACCAGTGACCTACTTACTAAACCAGTGACCTACTTACTAAACCAGTGACCTACTTACTAAACCAGTGACTTACTTACTAAACCAGTGACTTACTTACTAAACCAGTGACATACTGACTGAAGCACTGATTTACTTAGTGAACGAACCACTATTTTTCATTTAGCATTTCAGTGACCATTAATAAATATTATCTTACCAGGAGAACGTTCTGCGAATCTTCCAAAAGGAGACGCCCTGTTTGCTGACGTTGTAGTTTGAGATGTTCTTCTTCCCTGAGAAACAGTAGAGAGCAAAAGCCATGTTGCAATGCAGAGTAATGTTGGAACGATTGCTAGATGGCACATCTTTCCTGAGAAACAGTAGAGAGCAAAAGCCATGTTGCAATGCAGAGTAATGTTGGAACGATTGCTAGATGGCACATCTTCCCTGAGAAACAGTAGAGAGCAAAAGCCATGTTGCAATGCAGAGTAATGTTGGAACGATTGCTAGATGGCACATCTTCCCTGAGAAACAGTAGAGAGCAAAAGCCATGTTGCAATGCAGACTAATGTTGGAACGATTGCTAGACAGTAGAGAGCAAAAGCCATGTTGCAATGCAGAGTAATATTGGAACGATTACTAGACAGTAGAGAGCAAAAGCCATGTTGCAATGCAGACTAATGTTGGAACGATTGCTAGACAGTAGAGAGCAAAAGCCATGTTGCAATGCAGAGTAATGTTGGAACGATTACTAGACAGTAGAGAGCAAAAGCCATGTTGCAATGCAGACTAATGTTGGAACGATTGCTAGACAGTAGAGAGCAAAAGCCATGTTGCAATGCAGACTAATGTTGGAACGATTACTAGATGGCACATCTTCCCTGAGAAACAGTAGAGAGCAAAAGCCATGTTGCAATGCAGACTAATGTTGGAACGATTGCTAGACAGTAGAGAGCAAAAGCCATGTTGCAATGCAGACTAATATTGGAACGATTACTAGACAGTAGAGAGCAAAAGCCATGTTGCAATGCAGACTAATGTTGGAACGATTACTAGATGGCACATCTTCCCTGAGAAACAGTAGAGAGCAAAAGCCATGTTGCAATGCAGAATAATATTGGAACGATTGCTAGATGGCACATCTTCCCTGAGAAACAGTAGAGAGCAAAAGCCATGTTGCAATGCAGACTAATGTTGGAACGATTGCTAGACAGTAGAGAGCAAAAGCCATGTTGCAATGCAGAGTAATGTTGGAACGATTACTAGACAGTAGAGAGCAAAAGCCATGTTGCAATGCAGACTAATGTTGGAACGATTGCTAGACAGTAGAGAGCAAAAGCCATGTTGCAATGCAGAGTAATGTTGGAACGATTACTAGATGGCACATCTTCCCTGAGAAACAGTAGAGAGCAAAAGCCATGTTGCAATGCAGGGTAATGTTGGAACGATTGCTAGATGGCACATCAGTAGAGAGCAAAAGCCATGTTGCAATGCAGAGTAATGTTGTTCTTCCCTGAGAAACAGTAGAGAGCAAAAGCCATGTTGCAATGCAGAGTAATGTTGGAACGATTGCTAGATGGCACATCTTCCCTGAGAAACAGTAGAGAGCAAAAGCCATGTTGCAATGCAGAGTAATGTTGGAACGATTGCTAGATGGCACATCTTCCCTGAGAAACAGTAGAGAGCAAAAGCCATGTTGCAATGCAGAGTAATGTTGGAACGATTGCTAGATGGCACATCTTCCCTGAGAAACAGTAGAGAGCAAAAGCCATGTTGCAATGCAGAGTAATGTTGGAACGATTACTAGATGGCACATCTTCCCTGAGAAACAGTAGAGAACAAAAGCCATGTTGCAATGCAGAGTAATATTGGAACGATTACTAGATGGCACATCTTTAACGTTTGTGATTTATTTCTCCTAAAAAATCTAAAATCATATTTTACACAAATCATCATTTATAATCGTTTGTGGGTCTCTTACAGAAAATCAACCATGGAGTAGCCAAGTTCTCACTTGGGATTCCCAAAATCAGCCATGGTGTAGCAAAAATCTAGCCTGTGATTCGCAAAATCAACAATAGAGTAGCCAAAATCTAATCTGTGATTTACAAAATGAATCATGGAGTACCAAAATCTAGTTTGGGAATCACAAAATTAGTCATTAAGTAACCAAAATCTAGTTTGGCATTCACAAAATTAGTCATTAAGTAGCCAAAATCTAGTTTGGCATTCACAAAATTAGTCATTAAGTAGCCAAAATCTAGTTTGGGATTCACAAAATTAGTCATTAAGTAGCCAAAATCTAGCCTGAGAATCACAAAATGAAAGAATCCACATTGATATGGAATTAATCAATAATTATTACAAATAAAATTGAGTTCCAAGGCAATTAAGCCACAAGCATTTCAATATACTGTGATCACAGCATTTATACAAGACAAAATTATACCCACCTTTTGTAAACAGGTTTCGTTTACAAATAATTTTCAATTTTGCTTGTAAAGTCAAGGGAACTGTTGAAAGCTTTCAGTGTGAAATTTATTGCATCATCATTGTTTTTGTTTGAAGTACCGGCTTATAGATTAGAATAAAACAATACAATTGGATAGATTGTTCCAAATACGTTTTTGTTATAATTTAGAATTCAAATTTAGAACACCAAACATCGAATACTACAGGAACATGCACAATTGCACGTACATAATATTTTTGCGTCAATATCGATATAATGGCACGGTATTTTACTCTTGGTACAAAGCTAAAATATTGAACATTATTGTCAATACTATTGTAATTATTGTATTTCTGCATGCCGCCTAAAATAGTCATCATCTGCACGCTTCATAAACACGGGCAGCAAAATGTCACGTGTGGTGACAAAAATTAATAACTTTGCAGTTTAATAATTATTCAATGGAATCAATGCTTTTCTATTTCATCTTGCGTCTGCAAAAGTTTTCTGCATTTTACCGCCTGTTATAGAACATATTACAAATTTATTTTAAATAACTATTGAACTATTTAAATAACTTTCAATAATTTCTTGCATTATTGATAATTGTGCCCAATAGCACCTGTAGAAACTTGTTAAAAAATTGCTCATATTAAAAAGTTGTTAAATGCCATTTTGATGGATTCTGTCTGCGTATTGTCTGTTTAGCATTAAATACCATAGCTACTACAGTGTTGTCATAGATATCTACACGAATGAAGTTATGTTTGTCTATGAATATTTTTATCAGATATCTACACGAATGAAGTTATGTTTGTCTATGAATATTTTTATCAGATATCTACGGGAATGAAGTTATGTTTGTCTATGAATATTTTTATCAGATACCTACGGGAATGAAGTTATGTTTGTCTATGAATATTTTTATCAGATATCTACAGGAATGAAGTTATGTTTGTCTATGAATATTTTTATCAGATATCTACAGAATGAAGTTATGTTTGTCTATGAATATTTTTATCAGATATCTACAGAATGAAGTTATGTTTGTCTATGAATATTTTTATCAGATATCTACAAAATGAAGTTATGTTTGTCTATGAATATTTTTATCAGATTGCTAACACATTTAAACAAGCACAAAAAGCCAAAATGATTAAACAATTGGCTTTCATTTTCGAAGCAGATGCAAATATATGATGCAAATATACAAATATATTTATGATAAACGATAGTGTATGAAACATAACAATTTAATACAGTAGATGTAATAATTTTGATGTCACTGTGTGCTTTATATTGTACTGAATGTGATAATAATAATAATAATAATAATACAGTAAATAAATAATACTTCTAACTCAGAATCCATTATTTCCAGCGTATCCACACTCTTTAATTTCAAGAAATAGTTGGGCAATTTTCTGTCCAGATACCTTGCTATACTAAAATGCTGAATGTAGTAAGGAAGTGAATGTAATATCTCAATTAAATCAACTGTAGAGAGCTTACTGGTGAAACCACATGCAACATGGCAACCAGTCGTAGACGATTTACGAAAGATCATTTACGGAAGAATCATTCCACAGTTTATCTTCTAGCATTCAATAAAATCTCCAATATTTCTTTCTTTCACTGTGGGTGGCTCTATAGGGTGGCTCTACAGAGTCAATTATTGACCTTTTCCAGTTTTTGTCCTTCGTCCACTCCATGCTGCAATCACAGTACAGTGGATTTTCTGAAAGTGGGTTATTTATTGATAACTTTTATTGTGCGCCAAGAGAGTCAGTTATTCATCACACTGATGGAGCTGCAGCGTCGACTGTGGCTGAGCAGTGCGATCCTTGAACGTCTCCAGGGAACACGCCTGGGCAAGGTGTATGGAGATCCTGAGTTGCACAGACAACAGGAACCCCCTCTCTTCCTCCCTGGTGTAGTCCAAAGGAAAGCGGAGCGATACGTTTGGCACCAGGTTGGCTTTTGGAGTCAGTGAGCATGCTGCACTGGTCCGCCTTCCGGGCTCCACTCCTGATTTGGAAGGTTTACACATGGCCGTTGGGGTCACTTGACCTCCTCCGCCCTCTAGCCGTTGGCTGCTTGTGCAGCTCCTCCGCCTAGTGTCGAGATACAGTGTGGGCATCCAGCATAGTACTAAGGAAAATACTATAACGATAATATGCAAAACAGCCACTGTTGTTTGCCACTGTCGAATATTCGAAAAGCTTATAAAGACACTATCACAGAGATGATAAAGCCTGGAAAAAATAGAAATACTTAGGAAGTCTATTAGCTGTTGAAGAAAGACATCAAAAGAAAAGAAATATTACCACTAGCAACATTCTGAAGTTGCTTTTCAAAGATTTGTACGAGAAAATCAAATAAGAAAAATAGACTAGGAATTTAAACACGGAAAATTTAAAATTATCAACTCGGGATTGATGTTTTTCAAAGACAGCGATAAAACCAAGTCAGAAAAAAGGACCAGGAAATTGTTACCAAACAAAAGGGCTTATAAATTAGATAACGTACCTTTTTCTGGCGAATTTCAGCAAAAAATAAAAAAAACAAGTTTTACAGTAAATTTCTAATAAAACAAATGGAACATTTGATTACCTGTAAGTGATATTATCACATTAGATGACGCTGTTTGTTGTGGCAACATTGGCATTAGTTTACCTATCACTTACTTACTACATATCTACATGCGTTAAACTAGTCCCTGATATCTCCAACATCGCTATCCTTCCATTGTTGTTTAGATCCAAGTTTGCGTTAATAAGTTTTGGACATCCAATTATATGAACACGTTCGACATACTTCATATTTATATTATATATATATATATTATATTAATTCTTTATTTGTCATTAAAATGGCTCACTCATTATAATAAAATTGAGTAAGCCTCAGCGTAATGTTAAAATAACAACACTGTTCAAGACAAATGCATCCAGTGCATATTAAAAAAAACTAAAGTGCAAAACTAAGGCCTAATTATATACAGTAAATGAACATATTTACAAACACAATATTAAAATATTTTTACAAAACAATATTACAAAAGTACATTAAATTTTACATGACATATTTTACACTATATATACATTTGACATGACACAATTAACAGAAACATGCTTTAAATAAATTTCACTCATTACATTTACACTATTTATACATTTGACATTACAAAACTAACATAACACGTATTACATTACATATTTTTTTTAAAAAAATTACATTTTTAATCGTTTTAAAAATGCTTTTAGATGAATGTAAATTTAATTAACATTGTTAATTAGCCATATGGATGATGTGACATTAGCATTTATGAACTCCACATCCACCTTTTCAAGCTGTGACTGGATGATCCTTAGTTCATTGAACGACTTAGCCTGGAGGAAAAATGGCATCACCTGCATACTTACGCATTTCCAACAACTCCACTTTATCTGGCAAGCCATCATCTATCAGATCCAGATCATCCGTAACAAGTCTTTTATATTTACCACACACCACTCTGCACGGATGTCTGGTAATTATGGAGCAGGAAATATGGTACACATCTTGGCCACATAAATCAGGATGCAATGGATCTATTGTGGAGGGGTGAACTGTTGTGGACCAAACTGGAGCTGTTGGATCGATAAGCGAGCATATTATGTCAAAGTCTCTAAGAGTCACGTCTTTAATTCCTTGTTTCTGGCATTCGATTCTGGTGTGTTTCCAGTTCAGTACTTTTATCCACCGCATGGAGCAGTTGCAATCAAGTTGATTTGCTACAACGTAAATTGCAGTTCAATAAGGGATCAACACACATGATGCTAGAACCCCATTATTTTGTGTATACCTCTGAAACTTTCCATTATTTTATGTATATTTCTGAAATCCTCCATTATTTTGTGTCTCTGGAATTTGCGGAAGATAGTCTCATAATTATCACGATTCGCCGAGCTAAAGCCGGGAAATTGGTTACACTAATGGTGCGCAAACTAGCGGTCAGCTCGCAAAACAGTGGACCGTGACTGTAGTAGGCGGGACTTTTATCTGTCCAGGATTTTGTCCGTTTTTTCCGATGTCCTTAAAAGCGAGGTCCGACAAGCGGAGATATGAGAGCATATTCTTAACTACTATCTACTTAATGTTAACTACTTTACACATGTTTGCACACAAGCTATAAATAAAAATATATGAATACGTATATGAATATTCAAGCCTACGCACATGCACGAATACATGCACTTGGCAACTTCGGAACTACTTACACAATAGATACAAAGAAAGATTTTCAGCTGAAATGTTTGGATGGAGTTGCAGTTTTGCTAAAAAATTTGTTGCAGTTTTTGCAAAAGCAACTTTCGAAAGCCAAGGATTTTCTGAAAAATCAAGAGTGTCTATGTCCAAATGTTTCGATTCTGAAATGGATAATTCTGTAAGGTTTTTCAGGTTATGAAAAGCTCTTGGCTACACTTCATTCAGCTCCTCATGTGAGTGTATATCCAGGTAAGTGACATCTCCGTGAAAGTCGTTCTCGTTTATCACTTCAAGATTCGACGTGGTTGCAAATGCCAAAGAAGTTATTTGAGTAAAGAGAAGATGCTAATTGTATGATTAGTATTAGTAGTTCAGTAATGAAACGACTCTATAAGGGGACATGAGAGATATGTAGAAATGAAGCCATGATTGATTTTAGGTGCGGCCGTCATGTGACCAGGTCTGCTGAGAGTTCCAAATATGGACATTGCCCGTCTGAGCCGTCAGGCTGGCAACAATTATAGCGCATGCGCTGTGAGTCTAAAAAGCTGAAGGAAGCCAAGTGGAATGAGACGGTAAGATCACGGCGGGATCTCCCGGAGACAAGAACAGGTCATGGGCGGTTTTGGCAGAGCTATGATATGTATTTTACCATGTAATCAATTATTAATCGCTCATCAATCCAGGTCTTATAGCTTTGTCACCACCTCACGTCAATAAACGGCTGCGGCCTCCTCAATAATCCACCAACAAGTACTACCACTATACGATACAGCTCATACACATAACTCATAAACTTTAATCCAAAACTACTTGACAATGACGGTTGTTTGTCTTTCTTACCCATGAGGATCTCACCCAGTATCTATTTTCATTTCATTTTCATTGAAAATCATCACTGTTATTAAAAAGGATAATGAAGGGAGGCGTGGCTTACGGCAGGCCACCCATAATGTTTTTTATAATAATTTTATGAAACAGTATAAATTAGTTGTTAATCGTTAGTGATTTTGTACACTAGTATTCTAAGATTAACAGCAACTGCTTGTTCCAAGGAAACAAACTATTATGACTCTATTTTAAATAGTGATTTAAAATAAACTTTTTCCATTTTGATTTGAAGATTGATACAGATTTCAATAATCTGACGCTCCACAGAATATTATTCCATATGAGGGAGTTATGGCATTTAATTAAGAATTTTCTTATATCAGTGATACATTGAATGTAACGATGATTTACCATGTAATATATTATTGTGAAATAAATGTGTTAGTCGCTCATCAATCCAGATTTTATAGCTTTGTCACCACCTCACGTCAATAAACGGCTGCGGCCTCCTCAATAATCCACCAACAAGTACTACCACTATACGAAACAGCTCATAAACATAACTCATAAATTTTACTGGTACTTGTGACCAGTTCCGATTTTTCTACACGGAGAGAGATTCTAGTAACCTGGCTTCATTGCGTTTTCACAAACAACGCTAATCCAAGCAAACATGAATAAAGCTGTTTATTGACGTAATTGATCTGCCACACATCTTGACGTCTACAACTTTGTCGTGAGTACATGCACGTTCTTTCTCCACCCTAATATTTTACTTATGTACCTTTCCTGGTTGTGTCAGTGAGTGTAAGAGATAACGGTTGCTTGTATTTTAAAGTCAAGGAGGGTTGTAGATAAACTCTAACTTGTATATCAAACATTTTGGAGGGTTGTAACTCTAACTTGAATATCAAGATTTTGGAGGGTTGTAAAAATTAATTCTATAATGCACTGTAAATTGCGCAGCGCAAATAGATTTCTTAAATTTAATCTCTATTAAACTTTCTCAATGGCGACTAAATCTCCAGCACCTGAAGCTCAGCATGTGTCTATTGATACCTATAATGCTTTAGCAAATCAATTTCATGAGTTGAGTCAAAGATGCGAGAATAGTGATAAAATCTTACAAACCCAAGCTGCTCAGATTTTAAAACAGGGAGAGAGAATAGGTGATTTGAAACGGGCTAGTGATCAGACCCAATTTTTATGTGAATTGGGCACTCATCTAAAAGACACTAAAGTACAACAAACATTAATTCACCAAATTCAACACTTACCGAAATTTTCAGGAGAACCCGGCACTCTCAAATATAGAGATTGGATTGATAATATAGAGCAGTCTCTAAACTTAACCCCTACATTATTGACATCAAGGGACACCGCCTATAAGCATTTAATTTTGGGCACTTCAACAGGGGCAGCCGCAAACTTTGTGAGTAAATACCCAAACCTTGAGACGAGAACAGCACAAGAATTACGAAACGCCCTAAGAGACCTATACGCGGACCGACTAGAAATTAATAAGGCTTTCATTGGATTAACTCGAGCTAGGCAACAGAAGGGGGAGACCATACAGGCTTTTGGCGACAGGATACTCAAATTAGCAAGAATAGCAAAAACGTCAGAAGATGAAATTGTAGACCCAGCCTTTCAATCATTTTTGGTACAATTATTTACACTGGGTATACGAGGGGACCAGGTGCGTCAATACTTACTCAGAGAGACCCCCCCCCCGAACCCTAACTTTGGCAATTACAGAGGCCGCTAACAGAGGGGCCCCGGTGGAGATGTGTCAATATCTTAGATCGTGCTTTCCAGATATATGATCCAATTGTATCGGTGCGATTAGCAGCCATCTGGCATTAGAAACTGGAGTATTCAATTTCTGTTTATAGCCGTTGGTTTACAGCCAACTTCACCACGCTTTGGAAAGTCCTCCAAATCTCGTAGGAACTGCCTCAAAGCTAAACTTAATTATCGTGTCAAATCTATCAATCAAATGGCAAATCAGCTTCTACCTGTCGCCGTAAGGATTACAACTCAAAAGGCACGTCAGCAACACGAATTGCAAACATTACCTTTCGATGACCAGAAAATTCTACTAAAATCTGGCGCTCCAAGTATAATTCTAATTTGGCTAAATACATTTGTTAATTTCGTGTCGCTCGCACAAGAAATAGTGCCACAACATCAACTCAGAGATTTCGATGAGTTTACACAATAACTTTATAGAACTGCACAGGCGATTATGCTAGTTAGGCCAACGCAAGACGAATTGGAAATGTTAACAAATATTTTACTATATGACTCAACTTGCCCTAATTTACAACGACCTGACCGAGTAGCTAATTTGCATTCCATGTGGATAGAACGATTTAACCATGAGATTCCCCTCACAAACGGCGGCTCTAAGCAATTTCCAGGCTTTGTACCATGCTGTAATTGCTTTTGCGACCCGACTGCAGTCTTCGCAATTGACCTCAGATCAAAATACTTATTTTCAAGTAAAGGAAGAGAATGAATGAAGGATGAATAGAACGAAGGATGAATAATGTTGTGTACTTATATTTTGAAATGAATTCAATGACGTTGTGTACTTATATTTTGAAATGAAATCATGAATAATGTTGTGTACTTATATTTTGAAATGAATTCAATAATGTTGTGTACTTATATTTTGAAATGAATTCAATGACGTTGTGTACTTATATTTTGAAATGAAATGATGAATAATATCATGTTGAATAATTTTGCATGACGTTGTGTATTTATAGTTTGTATGATGATGATTCATTGATGTCAGGTTGTCACTTATACTTTTGATGACCGTGATTGATGATTGATGACCTGCAAGGTTGTCATTTATATTTTATGACGGTGATTGATGAATAAGGTTATCATTTATATTTTATGATGGTGATTGATGATTATGGTTGTCATTTATATTTTATGACGGTGATTGATGAATAAGGTTGTCATTTATATTTTGACGGTGATTGATGACTCAGGTTGTCACTTATATTGTATGATGATGATTGATGATTCAGGATGTCAATTGATGACTCATATATATTTTGCATTTTGTATGATGATGATTCATTGATGACTCATTTATGCATTTTGGATACGGATACACTGAGCCCTTTACTGAGTCATTTATATTTTGAAATGATTCGTGACTTACATCATTTATGATTTACAATTGGTATGATCCATGTAAATTTATGATTTGTATCTTGAGCTTGATTTGTTTACTTATATATTAGAAACTTTGATAAATGTTGCATATATGTACCGACCTTGAATTAAACATTAGTAAAATTTATAAGCTATGTTTATGAGCTGTGTCGCGTATAGTGGTAGTACTTGTTGGTGGATTATTGACGAGGCCGCAGCCGTTTATTGACTTTAGGTGGTGACAAAGCTATAAGATCTGGATTGATGAGCGACTAACACATTTATTTCACAATAACATATTACATGGTAAGATACATATCATAGCTCTGCCAAACCGCCCAAGATCTGTTCCTGCTTCCTCGAGATTCCCCGTGATCTCATCTCTCATTCCACTTGGCTACCTTCAGCTTTTTGGACTCACAGCGCATGCGTTATAATTGTTGCTAGTCTGACAATTCAGACGGGCAATGTCCATATATGGAACTCAGTCACATGACAGCCGCACCTAAAATCATGGCTTCATTTCTACATATCCCTCATATCCCCTTCATAGAGTCGTTTCATTACTGAACTACTAATACTAATCATACAATTATCATCTTCTCTTTACTCCTTTCTCCCTAGAAGGAAGTTAGTTCCCTCGGGGCTGGCAGATTAGATAATTTTAATATTATATCATAATTAAAATATCTAGGCAACCCGAATGTCCTTGTGAGTATGGAGGCACGAGGCTTGCTCGTCCTTATACTAAACTATACATTTATAACATTGATAACAGTAATATGGACATGTGAGGTATACCGGTTACAACTAGTATAGCAAGCAATTTTCCTTATCATGTTATCATCCTTAGTAAGTATAACTAGGCTAATGAGATATATAAATATTATTAAACACACAGTTGATACATACGTGTAACATTTATCAGAGTTTCTAATATATATATGCAACATATATAAGTAAGCGCACAATATACGAGTGTATAGGTCCAATTATGCAGTATACTATCCTAATCGATTTTCTTTATCGTATCAACTATGCTATTGAGATATATAGTTATAGGAGTAATTATATGAGTTCAACTGATATCATTTAAAATACCATTCCGAATACAAGTCAAGTCAGGATATAAATCATAAATTTACGTAAATCAAGGCAAAATAGATATATATGTCATCAGCTATAAGTCATCAGCTGACAACCTGAATCATCAATCATTATCAAACGATATCAATGACAACCTGAAGCATTAGTCACCGTCATAAAATATAAATGACAACCTGCAGGTCATCAATCGCGGTCATCAAAAGTATAAGTGACAACCTGACATCAATAAATCATCCGTCATCCATCACGGTCATAAAAGTATAAATGACAATCTGACATCAATGAATCATCAATCATTATACCATATAAATACACACGTCGTGCAAAATCAACATTATACTGTTCAACATTTCATTTCAAAATATAGGAACACAACATTATTGGATGCATTTCAAAATATAAGTATACAACGTTATTCATCATTTCATAATATACGTACACAATCATCTATTTGACATCCTATATAAGTACGCACGGTTGTTCAATATTTCATCATTTCATCCATAATATAAGTACACAGTGTCATTCAATATCATTCATTTGACATCATATATAAATACACACGGTTATTCAATATTATTCCTTTAACATCATATTATTCATTGAACACACAATGTTATTCATTTATTCATTGAATCTCCATGTTAAAATTGTATCAAAATGATCAAAATGTTGAACGTTATTCTTAAAGTTCAAAATATAAGTATACAGTAATGTTATTCATTTTTCATTCATTCTCTTCCTCTGTCTGAAAACAAGTGTTTTGATCCAAGTTGAGCTGAACAGACTTCAGTCGTGTCGCAAAAGCGATTACTGCTTGATATAAAGCCTGGAAGTTGCTTAAAGCCCCCATTTGCGAGGTGAATCTAGAAGGCCAGTGAAGTGCTATTTCACAATTAAATCGTTCTATCCACCGAGAGTGAAAATGAGCCACTCGGTCTGGACGTTGTAAATTAAGGCAAGTTGAGTCATAGAGTAAGATGTTTGTTAAGATTTCCAACTCGTCTTGCGTTGGTCTAACTAGCATAATCGCCTGTGCAGTTCTATAAAGTTGTTGTGTAAACTCATCGAAATCACTGAGTTGATGTTGCGGCACTAATTCTTGGGCGAGCGACACGAAATTAACAAATGTATTTAGCCAAATTAGAATTATGCTTGGTACGCCAGATTTTAGTAGAATTTTCTGGTCTTCGACAGGTAATGTTTGTAATTCGGGTTGTTGGCATGCCTTCTGAATTGTGATTCTTACGGCGACAGGTAGAAGTTGGTTTGCCATCCGGTTAATAGATTTGACACGATAATTAAGTTTAGCTTTGAGACGATTCTGACGAGATTTAGATGACCTCCCAAAACGAGGTGAAGTTGGCTGTAAACCAACGGCTATACATTTGTTAAATCTACAAAGTTGACAATGACGTCTGGTGTCTGGGGTAATACGACAATTTCCAACACAGCCACGTTTAGAACATACATTTTTAACGTGCTGCTTTCTGTAAAAAAAATAGCGGCACGCGTTACACGTTAATTTGCCATAGTGTTTAATGAAAGCTGCTGCAGAACAGACTAGGCAGCTTTGTATAACCGTGTCTGACATGGCTAAACAATTACACAACGTTTTAAACGTCTTTATAATGTAGCGAAGGCCGAATGTTCTTGCACCATCAACATATGTTAGTCTAAGGGTTTCTTTTAAATTATATCGTCGACACAAATATGTGGTTCTCCCATTAAGTGTTTAAAATAGTTCTGACAGCGCATAAAGTCCTGATAATTTATAAAGTCCTGACAATTTATAGTAGGTACAGTTGCTTGATTCACATTTTGCGAAACACGATGTTTAATCATCCTCATTGTTAAATATCGATCAAAGTACGGTTTAAAGTTAATTACACTCAACGGATATCTTCTAAAATATTTCGTATGCAGTAATTCTAAGATAATAAACTGAGCTCCTTTATAATTTACGAGGTAGTAGGTTTTCCTGAAAGGTGGTTTTTGATATGTGTAAGTTACTAATATTCGAATATTAATAATGTTCGAATATTTAGTTTCATATTTAGTTTCATTGCACTGGTAAATGAAACGTAGAACGAAGTTATTTTTAATGCTGTTCACCGGAACAAAGTTTTCTTTGATGCTGTTCACCATATATCAACTAGGGCTCTGGTTTACACAATTTCACAAAATAGTTGTTCTGTAGTTTACGTAGACTAGTTCTAGAACGATTAGCAAACATTAGCAAAGACAGCTGCAAAGTTTGTTTACTACTATGATCACTGGCTTGGCTTGGCTGCGTCGCTTGGTGTGTACGATGGATTTCCATGCTGACTTCCGGCGGTCGATAGCTGTCTTGTTGAGATGAAGCCGGCTGGCTTCTTGCACGTGCTAGGCAGGGTTTTAAGGTTAAGATAAAAAGGGAAAGAATGATATATGGAAAATAGGTTAAGGTATCCAATCATACTCATTATACATTTACTCATATATTATTCAAGGCAACATTTCGATTCTTCATCCCTTTTATTGTTACATTTCAATTCTTCATCCCTTTTATTGTTTTCCCATCAGTTCACATTTTCTTTCCCAGACTGCAAACAGTATTCCCGTTATTATTATGCAGAATACAAGTAGTGTCAAAAGTACGACTGTAATATACGCGCGACGTGATATAACTTCGTCAGTAGGGAGATTAGGCCGTAGCGTATTCATGCTGCAAAATGAAATATATTTATACATCACAAATTAGTGTTGAATCAAACATTATATAAATTATATGGGAGCGAATTTATGAAAGAACTCGTTTTCCAATAAAGGGCGTTTCACAATAACAAGAAGATCTGGTGGAAACGAAAATTCTGTCTGTGTCTGTTTAGCACAAACAGTGGGTGACAGTTTAGTTGTAGTAAAAACAATTTTTTCGCTGGGTTGACAGGTCAAGTCAGTCTGTGTGTCTTTGGAAGCAGCTGTTAACGAGTCTGGGATTGGTGGAAGTGGTGGAAGTTTTTTTTTTGAGGTAATGACTATTATGTTAAAATCACGAGATTGCTAATTCTGCAGTTAAAAGAAAATTTGTCTCTAGGACTTTTAATAAAGATTTATATTCCTTTTACAGGAAGAACTAGTGGTGCTTAAACTGAGCAATATTCATGGGATGCCAGTTATGGCTAATTTACTGACCAAATACGCGCCCGGCCGGGTCCGCTTTATTAACAGAGAGAATTTCTGTATTTGCACCGCGGCACATGAAATAATAGCAATATGGGACCTGGCGCGGATGATGAGAGTAGAGAAACGAAACTGGGAAGAGGGGACGGAAGAAAAATGGCTGGCAGTGAAGTACTAAGAAAAAGTGGAAAATTAAAAAAAAAATTTTTTAAAAAAATCCTAAAATTTGAAAAAAAAAGTATTTATCCTTTATGTGGACCTATTATATATAGAAGTATGACTATGCATTAAACTATTTGTGTTACGGACCAAGAAAAAAAACAACTATTTGTGCAATGGATCTAGTAACCAAAAAAAAACTGTTTGTGTTTATGGTGTCATAGGCGGAGTATTGGGTTTGTTAGAATGGGTACCGCGGGGTGGTTTAGCCTTGGTAGAAGTTGGTTTGGTGTTTATAAGACGGGGGCAACATGCTGTCTTAATTTTCGTACGACAAGTCACATAAATTATAATAAAGATTATAATAAGTGCTATAAATAAGTATGTTGTCAATGATGCACCCTTATGATTGGAAAAGTCAACCGGTTTGGTTTTGAATAATTCATCAGTGTGGTCCAAAAACTTCTGTCGTTTTAATAAGAGATTTTGACTACCTTTAAGAGAAAAGTCAAGTGGTTCATCCTCTGTCATTCGTGACGGCAGAGCTTGCAGTGTTTGAAGTGTTCCTATCGTAAAATTACTTCCTAATAAATCAACGTTCCAAGTACTTAAATTAAGTGCCGTATCTAAGATTGTTTGGATGTCCGTTTGAGTTAAAGTAAGGTCTGAATGATTCTTAAAATATATTGGTAAATTTGCATATTTAGAAGATAGGCCACACCCTGATTCTAACTGCAGGATCATCGGGTTCTTGATGGTGAGGGGGGTGCCAATCTTATGAGCCTGGCGGGGTACGTAACAAGATTTTATGGCTTGAATTTCAAAACTCGGGCTAATATAATAAGTATTCTCAGTTAGAGGTATAATAACTGGTCCAAGTTTATTAATAATTCTTGCTCGTTGATCACAAAATAAATCTATTTTAATAGTGTCCTTGAAAAACAATGCCGCTGTACATGATTCTATTCTATCTGCAGGAAAAATTGGCGTTGGTGCTAACTTACAGATACGTTTTGGGCTTTGAATACAAGCAAAGGCTTCATCTTTGGCTGGGAAAAAATATAGTGACTGCTCAATATTCGTAGCAATATACTGATGATCAATTTGGTTATATAGATAAACAGGTTTATTAATATTGGTTGATGTCCGACGGACTGGGATCGATATTGCTTCAAAAATTTGATAGATGTGATTGACATGATATAAATCTAATGTTGTTAGGATAGCAAACCCTCCGGGAATTTGAATAGGTAATGCCGACATTGTTTCGTAATAATAGAATAATTGATTATTTATATCGGCTGGAAATATTAGGCTCTGTGGTAGCTGGTCCTCAATTTGTTTAAGAGACTTTTGAAGGTGTATAGGGGTTATTAAAGTTGGGGGTAATTTATTAAGAATTAGTTGATGTAAACCTTGGGATAACGAATTCAATTCTTGATCAATGATTTCTAAGCTATAGATAAAGTGATCAAACAGCAAATTTGTTTGCAAGAATGTAAACAATTTATGTTGAGTTTTAGTCAAGTCATCAGTAAACTGTTTTGACAGTTTGTTAATGTAATGTCGAGTTTGAACTGATGCGTTCACTAAGTCATAAATTAACTCTGTATTTCTAGCAGAGCGAATTAGCGAGCTATTGATAAGGGCTAGGTTATTTTCTAAAATATCTTGCGTGTTTTGTTGCGTATTAAAGATACTCGTAATCTGATCTTGAAGATTTCGAAGATCTTCTTCACTCGCGGTTCCGATTAAAAATTTGAATGCCTTTCCTAGATTCGGAAAAATGCTTCGTTTGACGACGTGAGATTCATGGGCAGACGAGGCTATTAAATTCTTAATGGAATTTAAACGAAATTGTTGATTTCTGATTCTATTTTTAATAGCAGTTTTAAAGGCTTTAATCACTGTGACAGGTTTTTTAATTAATCTTAATTGTTGAATTTCGGAAAGCGTTCTAGTGAGAAATTCTTGAATGTGGTCCAACTGTATCGGCGCAATAAGTAGCCATCTTGCATTAGAAACTGGAGTATTTAATTTCTGTTTAAATATAACCCCTGGGCCTGTTTTAAAGGGAGCTGGATTTGGGAATGATTGTAAGGAATTAGAATGTACAGATTTAAGAATATTGCCAATATTAGGATTTTGTATAAAAGGTTTGTAGTACTGGTCCTGGAAAAAAAATTCAAAAGGAATATTATTCAGGTTGTCCTATACAGATCATTTCTATGACTCTAAATTAGTAAGGTTAGAATAAATTTAAGATAAACTTACGTATTTCCTGAAAGTTCCATACTCTTTTTTTTTTCACAAAAATTCAAATTATGAGATGGTGAGATTAACATGTATTCACAGCAAAAATTATTAAGATTAATGTGTATTCAAGGCAAAATTATCTTAACGTCTATTCAGAGTCCCTTACTATAAGAAAAATCTGGATGAATGGATTTAGTAGGTAACGGACAGTTATTTTAAAGGTGTATCCCTGGCGCATGTGCGCATGCGTAAATAAGTGTGGCTCAATTAACAATCTCGACTTATTTGGTGAGTCTTGAAATCCGATCAGCGTTGATCAAAGGGGGGCGAGTGAAGCACGTGTCCACTTGCAATAATTTTGGCCTGGACAGCTAATAGTAAAAACAATTCATCTTTCTTCTTAAAGCCAGTTAATGTCCGTGGGAAAAGATTTTGCAGTCCCCTTTCTCAGGATAAGTTGTAGATCAGAATGGTCGTTAAGCTTCGGTTTTGCGTCTAGGGTTTTCACTATTAGTACTTTTATCGCTTAGTAATGAGCATTGGGGCCCAAACGGAGTCAAATTCTATACGCAGTATACGAAAGTTCCCAGGCCTCTCACATAAAAGAGACTTGCAGTTGTTGGTCAGTCCCTCTTCGTAATTTCTGTTCGTGTGGTCAAGGCGTCTTAATCAGTTGTGCAAAGTATTCAGTTTTTTTTCTAGTTTCACCAGTTTTACTAGTTTCAAAATAATAATAAAAATGGAATGTGAAGTACCGAGAGATGCCTACTTATTGGCAGTAGAGCTCGAAATTACGAGCGGGAACTTTTACGATGTTTTGGATGAACGGGCACAGTTGCATGACCAACTTAGTCGTGCTCTAAAAATGACGTACTTGCCTGGCACATGCGAGCTTTTCTGCGGCAAGTCCATCATTGATGGAGTAAGTAATGGTTTTTTTTTTGTTTTGTTTTTTTTTTTTGAGGTAAGGACTATTATGTTAAAATCACTAGATTGCTAATTCTGCAGTTAAAAGAAAATTTGTCTCGAGGACTTTTAATAAAGATTTATATTCCTTTTACAGGAAGAACTAGTGGTGCTAAAACTGAGCAGTATTCATGGGATGCCAGTTATGGCAAATTTACTGACCAAATACGCGCCCGGCCGGGTCCGCTTTATCAACCGAGAGAATTTTTGTATCTGCACCGCGGCACATAACATAATAACAATATGGGACCTGGCACGGGTGATGAGAGTATATAAACGCAACTGGGAGGAGGGAACGGAAGAAAGGTGGTTAGCGGTGAAGTGCTAAGAAAAGTGGAAAATTAAAAAAAAATTTAAAAAAAATCCTAAAATTTGAAAAGAAAAAAAAATATTTATCCTTTATGTGGACATATCATATATATATAGAAGTGTGACTATGCATTATGGATCAAGGCGGATCGCAAGGAAGGTATGTTTGTATTTAGCATCATAAGTCATTATACAATAATCGAATATTCGCTGATTAGAGTCTACAAGGAAAATACCTTTTTTTTTCTACTGCATGAAGAATTACTAATTTGGTGATAATACTCTGCGTTGATGAGTCCGCGCGTTCGGTTTTAACAGACACTTGTCTAGACTATATATAATCTTTTATCATTGTCTAGTGATGCGCGTAATTTGCCGTAATTAACTAGGGGTGAGTTGAATTATAGCTAAACGTGAGATGGATTATATTTTCTGACAGTTAGTTGGTTTTAACTTTCTCGTAAATGGTCGTTAGAATTTAAAATGTATAAGTTATAAATGGTCATTTTTATCCGTTTTGAAATGATTGTAGTAATTAAAACTCTAGACTAAAACGTTTGATCAATACATTTATTCAAGTCGGTTATCTGAATTAGAAATTCCGAGTTTAATCTAGCTATAATCTTAGTTTAATATGTTGGTTATTCGTTCTAGTACTTCAATGGGGCTTGTTGAATAGAAATTCTTTTTATAGAGTAATACAGCGTAAATGTTCGTTGCTGTGTTAAGTATTTATTTAATTACACTTAGTGATATACCGTAAGATATCCTCCTAATGTCGATAAAACAATATCTAAATACTCTTTTTGAAATATTCTTTAAAATCGTTACAGCAATACACAATTATTCTGTCAATCATTAGAACGTTGTGCAAATATTCTTGAATCATTTAAGCAATATCCCTCTCTGGAACTTGTGTAGTTGTTAAGTAAATTTATACGCTACATTATCTGAAGGGAAGCGCATTAAATAAAAGTCTCTGAGTGTCTTTAGGCGTGGTAAGCCCCAGTGTAAGTTTATGTGACGTTTAGAAGCATAACATTGGGCGTCATTCACGGGGGGCCATTTTATGGGCTAAGACTTTTAGCGCTCATATGGTTCGTTGCCGTGTATGTACCCAGCATGTATCAGTAGGAATGAAACACGATCTTTATATGGCTTCTAGGAGAGAAGTATTCTTAAAGCTTGGGAATCCTGGGTCGTAAATTACGAAAGTGAAAGTCATGAATGAAACACGACGCCTGCGTGGCTCAGCGCGGTTTCTTAGTGAAACTTCTTAAGAGTCCGCGTGTCATAAATTAAGAAAATGAAAGTCTGATCGCCTTCTATGTAAAGTCATGAGTGAGGGGGGGGGACGGCTTCATGTTAATGTTCGTAATGTACTTACCGATATATATTCTTGTGGTGTTAAGTCGTGTCCGGGCTTGAACTGGTACTAAATGTTTTGAACTCATACTAAATGTTTTAATAAAATAGTTGCATGAACAGCCTCGATATGCATAAGCATGCCGTATGTGACATTTAAACGTCACACACGGGAAATGCTCTCCCGGGAATCGAAAAATGTTCATACTCTAAACACTTTCGTTATACATAAAACTTGTACTTACCTTATACATAAAGAAACATGATTGATGACGTTCTCGTCCTTAAAATGGTACTATTCTATTTTATAGCACTAAGGTATTACCTTATAATATAAAAATGCTTTGATTGTAACAGTAATATTAAACGTTAAAGTATGACCTTATAATACATGGTAACTTTAACTGTAACATTAATATTATTTTAGTTATTGTTTGCAAAATTTTCGGCGTAATGTTTTAAAGATGCCTGGTTTTTGCAACTTAATTAAATTAATTCTGGCACGCTTACCAG
>JAQGDQ010001240.1:25669-52961 GCA_030141605.1 Tubiluchus corallicola
CTGGTAAGCGTGCCAGAATTAATTTAATTAAGTTGCAAAAACCAGGCATCTTTAAAACATTACGCCGAAAATTTTGCAAACAATAACTAAAATAATATTAATGTTACAGTTAAAGTTACCATGTATTATAAGGTCATACTTTAACGTTTAATATTACTGTTACAATCAAAGCATTTTTATATTATAAGGTAATACCTTAGTGCTATAAAATAGAATAGTACCATTTTAAGGACGAGAACGTCATCAATCATGTTTCTTTATGTATAAGGTAAGTACAAGTTTTATGTATAACGAAAGTGTTTAGAGTATGAACATTTTTCGATTCCCGGGAGAGCATTTCCCGTGTGTGACGTTTAAATGTCACATACGGCATGCTTATGCATATCGAGGCTGTTCATGCAACTATTTTATTAAAACATTTAGTATGAGTTCAAAACATTTAGTACCAGTTCAAGCCCGGACACGACTTAACACCACAAGAATATATATCGGTAAGTACATTACGAACATTAACATGAAGCCGTCCCCCCCCCTCACTCATGACTTTACATAGAAGGCGATCAGACTTTCATTTTCTTAATTTATGACACGCGGACTCTTAAGAAGTTTCACTAAGAAACCGCGCTGAGCCACGCAGGCGTCGTGTTTCATTCATGACTTTCACTTTCGTAATTTACGACCCAGGATTCCCAAGCTTTAAGAATACTTCTCTCCTAGAAGCCATATAAAGATCGTGTTTCATTCCTACTGATACATGCTGGGTACATACACGGCAACGAACCATATGAGCGCTAAAAGTCTTAGCCCATAAAATGGCCCCCCGTGAATGACGCCCAATGTTATGCTTCTAAACGTCACATAAACTTACACTGGGGCTTACCACGCCTAAAGACACTCAGAGACTTTTATTTAATGCGCTTCCCTTCAGATAATGTAGCGTATAAATTTACTTAACAACTACACAAGTTCCAGAGAGGGATATTGCTTAAATGATTCAAGAATATTTGCACAACGTTCTAATGATTGACAGAATAATTGTGTATTGCTGTAACGATTTTAAAGAATATTTCAAAAAGAGTATTTAGATATTGTTTTATCGACATTAGGAGGATATCTTACGGTATATCACTAAGTGTAATTAAATAAATACTTAACACAGCAACGAACATTTACGCTGTATTACTCTATAAAAAGAATTTCTATTCAACAAGCCCCATTGAAGTACTAGAACGAATAACCAACATATTAAACTAAGATTATAGCTAGATTAAACTCGGAATTTCTAATTCAGATAACCGACTTGAATAAATGTATTGATCAAACGTTTTAGTCTAGAGTTTTAATTACTACAATCATTTCAAAACGGATAAAAATGACCATTTATAACTTATACATTTTAAATTCTAACGACCATTTACGAGAAAGTTAAAACCAACTAACTGTCAGAAAATATAATCCATCTCACGTTTAGCTATAATTCAACTCACCCCTAGTTAATTACGGCAAATTACGCGCATCACTAGACAATGATAAAAGATTATATATAGTCTAGACAAGTGTCTGTTAAAACCGAACGCGCGGACTCATCAACGCAGAGTATTATCACCAAATTAGTAATTCTTCATGCAGTAGAAAAAAAAAGGTATTTTCCTTGTAGACTCTAATCAGCGAATATTCGATTATTGTATAATGACTTATGATGCTAAATACAAACATACCTTCCTTGCGATCCGCCTTGATCCATAATGCATAGTCACACTTCTATATATATATGATATGTCCACATAAAGGATAAATATTTTTTTTTCTTTTCAAATTTTAGGATTTTTTTTAAATTTTTTTTTAATTTTCCACTTTTCTTAGCACTTCACCGCTAACCACCTTTCTTCCGTTCCCTCCTCCCAGTTGCGTTTATATACTCTCATCACCCGTGCCAGGTCCCATATTGTTATTATGTTATGTGCCGCGGTGCAGATACAAAAATTCTCTCGGTTGATAAAGCGGACCCGGCCGGGCGCGTATTTGGTCAGTAAATTTGCCATAACTGGCATCCCATGAATACTGCTCAGTTTTAGCACCACTAGTTCTTCCTGTAAAAGGAATATAAATCTTTATTAAAAGTCCTCGAGACAAATTTTCTTTTAACTGCAGAATTAGCAATCTAGTGATTTTAACATAATAGTCCTTACCTCAAAAAAAAAAAACAAAACAAAAAAAAAACCATTACTTACTCCATCAATGATGGACTTGCCGCAGAAAAGCTCGCATGTGCCAGGCAAGTACGTCATTTTTAGAGCACGACTAAGTTGGTCATGCAACTGTGCCCGTTCATCCAAAACATCGTAAAAGTTCCCGCTCGTAATTTCGAGCTCTACTGCCAATAAGTAGGCATCTCTCGGTACTTCACATTCCATTTTTATTATTATTTTGAAACTAGTAAAACTGGTGAAACTAGAAAAAAAACTGAATACTTTGCACAACTGATTAAGACGCCTTGACCACACGAACAGAAATTACGAAGAGGGACTGACCAACAACTGCAAGTCTCTTTTATGTGAGAGGCCTGGGAACTTTCGTATACTGCGTATAGAATTTGACTCCGTTTGGGCCCCAATGCTCATTACTAAGCGATAAAAGTACTAATAGTGAAAACCCTAGACGCAAAACCGAAGCTTAACGACCATTCTGATCTACAACTTATCCTGAGAAAGGGGACTGCAAAATCTTTTCCCACGGACATTAACTGGCTTTAAGAAGAAAGATGAATTGTTTTTACTATTAGCTGTCCAGGCCAAAATTATTGCAAGTGGACACGTGCTTCACTCGCCCCCCTTTGATCAACGCTGATCGGATTTCAAGACTCACCAAATAAGTCGAGATTGTTAATTGAGCCACACTTATTTACGCATGCGCACATGCGCCAGGGATACACCTTTAAAATAACTGTCCGTTACCTACTAAATCCATTCATCCAGATTTTTCTTATAGTAAGGGACTCTGAATAGACGTTAAGATAATTTTGCCTTGAATACACATTAATCTTAATAATTTTTGCTGTGAATACATGTTAATCTCACCATCTCATAATTTGAATTTTTGTGAAAAAAAAAAGAGTATGGAACTTTCAGGAAATACGTAAGTTTATCTTAAATTTATTCTAACCTTACTAATTTAGAGTCATAGAAATGATCTGTATAGGACAACCTGAATAATATTCCTTTTGAATTTTTTTTCCAGGACCAGTACTACAAACCTTTTATACAAAATCCTAATATTGGCAATATTCTTAAATCTGTACATTCTAATTCCTTACAATCATTCCCAAATCCAGCTCCCTTTAAAACAGGCCCAGGGGTTATATTTAAACAGAAATTAAATACTCCAGTTTCTAATGCAAGATGGCTACTTATTGCGCCGATACAGTTGGACCACATTCAAGAATTTCTCACTAGAACGCTTTCCGAAATTCAACAATTAAGATTAATTAAAAAACCTGTCACAGTGATTAAAGCCTTTAAAACTGCTATTAAAAATAGAATCAGAAATCAACAATTTCGTTTAAATTCCATTAAGAATTTAATAGCCTCGTCTGCCCATGAATCTCACGTCGTCAAACGAAGCATTTTTCCGAATCTAGGAAAGGCATTCAAATTTTTAATCGGAACCGCGAGTGAAGAAGATCTTCGAAATCTTCAAGATCAGATTACGAGTATCTTTAATACGCAACAAAACACGCAAGATATTTTAGAAAATAACCTAGCCCTTATCAATAGCTCGCTAATTCGCTCTGCTAGAAATACAGAGTTAATTTATGACTTAGTGAACGCATCAGTTCAAACTCGACATTACATTAACAAACTGTCAAAACAGTTTACTGATGACTTGACTAAAACTCAACATAAATTGTTTACATTCTTGCAAACAAATTTGCTGTTTGATCACTTTATCTATAGCTTAGAAATCATTGATCAAGAATTGAATTCGTTATCCCAAGGTTTACATCAACTAATTCTTAATAAATTACCCCCAACTTTAATAACCCCTATACACCTTCAAAAGTCTCTTAAACAAATTGAGGACCAGCTACCACAGAGCCTAATATTTCCAGCCGATATAAATAATCAATTATTCTATTATTACGAAACAATGTCGGCATTACCTATTCAAATTCCCGGAGGGTTTGCTATCCTAACAACATTAGATTTATATCATGTCAATCACATCTATCAAATTTTTGAAGCAATATCGATCCCAGTCCGTCGGACATCAACCAATATTAATAAACCTGTTTATCTATATAACCAAATTGATCATCAGTATATTGCTACGAATATTGAGCAGTCACTATATTTTTTCCCAGCCAAAGATGAAGCCTTTGCTTGTATTCAAAGCCCAAAACGTATCTGTAAGTTAGCACCAACGCCAATTTTTCCTGCAGATAGAATAGAATCATGTACAGCGGCATTGTTTTTCAAGGACACTATTAAAATAGATTTATTTTGTGATCAACGAGCAAGAATTATTAATAAACTTGGACCAGTTATTATACCTCTAACTGAGAATACTTATTATATTAGCCCGAGTTTTGAAATTCAAGCCATAAAATCTTGTTACGTACCCCGCCAGGCTCATAAGATTGGCACCCCCCTCACCATCAAGAACCCGATGATCCTGCAGTTAGAATCAGGGTGTGGCCTATCTTCTAAATATGCAAATTTACCAATATATTTTAAGAATCATTCAGACCTTACTTTAACTCAAACGGACATCCAAACAATCTTAGATACGGCACTTAATTTAAGTACTTGGAACGTTGATTTATTAGGAAGTAATTTTACGATAGGAACACTTCAAACACTGCAAGCTCTGCCGTCACGAATGACAGAGGATGAACCACTTGACTTTTCTCTTAAAGGTAGTCAAAATCTCTTATTAAAACGACAGAAGTTTTTGGACCACACTGATGAATTATTCAAAACCAAACCGGTTGACTTTTCCAATCATAAGGGTGCATCATTGACAACATACTTATTTATAGCACTTATTATAATCTTTATTATAATTTATGTGACTTGTCGTACGAAAATTAAGACAGCATGTTGCCCCCGTCTTATAAACACCAAACCAACTTCTACCAAGGCTAAACCACCCCGCGGTACCCATTCTAACAAACCCAATACTCCGCCTATGACACCCCTAACCCAATGACCCGTAATAGACTTCCTCAATACCAGCCTCCCAAGGAATTTATCAAAAAACCCGAACCACGGGAACCAATTGTTCGTTATAACCCAAATAACGATTCTGTTGATTTCGTATATCCGTCTTTACATTCCATTCAAGAACAGTAAAACTTCGTTTATTTCTTTTATTCTATAGTTTTACCCACGAGGCCGAAGATCACCTTTCGAAAATAGATGACAGCATAGATAAATTTCTACAAGAACTTAACGAAACCTACGAAGTCAATTATAACTTGATTCGTAACCTTTCAACACCTGAGACACCCCAAACGCCCCAATCCAACTCCACCTATGAGAATACTGAACAAATTATGCCTTTAACCTTTTCCCTCGCACCAGACACTCCGTTATCTCCCCAGGAAATATATCACTTTTTAAAATCACCACTTCCACCAATCCCAGACTCGTTAACAGCTGCTTCCAAAGACACACAGACTGACTTGACTTGTCAACCCAGCGAAAAAATTGTTTTTACTACAACTAAACTGTCACCCACTGTTTGTACTAAACAGACACAGACAGAATTTTCGTTTCCACCAGATCTTCTTGTTATTGTGAAACGCCCTTTATCGGAAAACGAGTTCTTTCATAAATTCGCTCCCATATAATTTATATAAAGTTTGATTCAACGCTAATTTGTGATGTATAGATATGTTTCATTTTGCAGCATGAATACGCTACGATCTAACCCCCCTACCGACGAAGTTATATCACGTCGCGCGTATATTACAGTCGTACTTTTGACACTACTTGTATTCTGCATAATAATAACGGGAATACTGTTTGCAGTCTGGGAAAGAAAATGTGAACTGCTGGGAAAACAATAAAAGGGATGAAGAATTGAAATGTTGCCTTGAATAATATATGAGTAATTGTATAATGAGTATGATTGGATACCTTAACCTATTTTCCATATATCATTCTTTCCTTTTTTACCTTAACCTTAAAACCCTGCCTAGCACGTGCAAGAAGCCAGCCGGCTTCATCTCAACAAGACAGCTATCGACCGCCGGAAGTCAGCACGGAAATCCATCGTACACACCGAGCGACGCAGCCAAGCCAAGCCAGTGATCATAGTAGTACACAAACTTTGCAGCTGTCTTTGCTAATGTTTGCTAATCGCTCTAGAACTAGTCTACGTAAACTACAGAACAACTATTTTGTGAAATTGTGTAAACCAGAGCCCTAGTTGATATATGGTGAACAGCATCAAAGAAAACTTTGTTCCGGTGAACAGCATTAAAAATAACTTCGTTCTACGTTTCATTTACCAGTGCAATGAAACTAAATATGAAACTAAATATTCGAGTATTAGCAACTTACACATATCAAAAACCACCTTTCAGGAAAACCTACTACCTCGTAAATTATAAAGGAGCTCAGTTTATTATCTTAGAATTACTACATACGAAATATTTTAGAAGATATCCGTTGAGTGTAATTAACTTTAAACCGTACTTTGATCGATATTTAACAATGAGGATGATTAAACATCGTGTTTCGCAAAATGTGAATCAAGCAACTGTACCTACTATAAATTGTCAGGACTTTATAAATTGTCAGGACTTTATGCGCTGTCAGAACTATTTTAAACACTTAATGGGAGAACCACATATTTGTGTCGACGATATAATTTAAAAGAAACCTTTAGACTAACATATGTTGATGGTGCAAGAACATTCGGCCTTCGCTACATTATAAAGACGTTTAAAACGTTGTGTAATTGTTTAGCCATGTCAGACACGGTTATACAAAGCTGCCTAGTCTGTTCTGCAGCAGCTTTCATTAAACACTATGGCAAATTAACGTGTAACGCGTGCCGCTATTTTTTTTACAGAAAGCAGCACGTTAAAAATGTATGTTCTAAACGTGGCTGTGTTGGAAATTGTCGTATTACCCCAGACACCAGACGTCATTGTCAACTTTGTAGATTTAACAAATGTATAGCCGTTGGTTTACAGCCAACTTCACCTCGTTTTGGGAGGTCATCTAAATCTCGTCAGAATCGTCTCAAAGCTAAACTTAATTATCGGGTCAAATCTATTAACCGGATGGCAAACCAACTTCTACCTGTCGCCGTAAGAATCACAATTCAGAAGGCATGCCAACAACCCGAATTACAAACATTACCTGTCGAAGACCAGAAAATTCTACTAAAATCTGGCGCTCCAAGTATAATTCTAATTTGGCTAAATACACTTATTAATTTCGTGTCGCTTGCCCAAGAATTAGTGCCGCAACATCAACTCAGTGATTTCGATGAGTTTACACAACAACTTTATAGAACTGCACAGGCGATCATGCTAGTTAGACCAACGCAAGACGAGTTGGAAATCTTAACAAACATCTTACTCTATGACTCAACTTGCCTTAATTTACAACGTCCAGACCGAGTGGCTCATTTTCACTCTCGGTGGATAGAACGATTTAATTGTGAAATAGCACTTCACTGGCCTTCTAGATTCACCTCGCAAATGGGGGCTTTAAGCAACTTCCAGGCTTTATATCAAGCAGTAATCGCTTTTGCGACACGACTGAAGTCTGTCCAGCTCACCTTAGATCAAAACACTTGTTTTCAGACAGAGGAAGAGAATGAATGAAAAATGAATAACATTACTGTATACTTATATTTTGAACTTTATGAAAAATGAATAACATTACTGTATACTTATATTTTGAACTTTAAGAATAATGTTCAACATTTTGATCATTTTGATACAATTTTAACATGGAGATTCAATGAATAAATGAATAACATTGTGTGTTCAATGAATAATATGATGTTAAAGGAATAATATTGAATAACCGTGTGTATTCATATATGATGTCAAATGAAAGATATTGAATGACACTGTGTACTTATATTATGGATGAAATGATGTCAAATGAATGATTGTGTATGTATATTATGAAATGATGAATAACGTTGTATACTTATATTTTGAAATGCGTCCAATAATGTTGTGTTCCTGTATTTTGAAATGAAATGTTGGATAGTATAATGTTGATTTTGCACGACGTGTGTATTTATATTGTATAATGATTGATGATTCATCGATGTCAGATTGTCATTTATACTTTTATGACCGTGATGGATGACGGATGATTTATTGATGCAGGTTGTCACTTATACTTTTGATGACCGCGATTGATGACCTGCAGATTGTCACTTATATTTTATGACGGTGACTAATGATTCAGATTGTCACTTATATTTTATGACGGTGATTGACGACTCAAGTGACGACTCAGGTTGTCATTGATATCGTTTGATAATGATTGATGATTCAGGTTGTCAGCTGATGACTTATAGCTGATGACATATATATATCTATTTTGCCTTGATTTACGTAAATTTATATCCTGACTTGACTTGTATTCGGAATGGTATTTTAAATGGTATCAGTTGAACTCATATAATTACTCCTATAACTATATATCTCAATAGCATAGTTGATACGATAAAGAAAATCGATTAGGATAGTATACTGCATGATTGGACCTATACACTCGTATATTGTGCGCTTATTTATATAGTTTGCATATATATATTAGAAACTTTGATAAATGTTACACGTATGTATCAACTGTGTGTTTAATAATATTTGTATATCTCATTAGCCTAGTTATACTTACTAAGGATGATAACATGATAAGGAAAATTGCTTGCTATACTAGATTTAACCGGTATACCTCACATGTCCATATTACTGTTATCAATGTTGTAAATGTATAGTTTAGTATAAGGACGAGCAAGCCTCGTGCCTCCTTACTCACAAGGACATTCGGATTGCCTAGATATTTTAATTAGATATTTTAAATCAGATATTTTACTTAGATATTTTAACTGGATATTTTACTCACATATTTTAAAAATCAGATATCTTAAATCACATATTGGTCATGTATTTTAGACAGATGATATAATATTAAAATTATCTAATCTGCCAGCCCCGAGGGAACTAACTTCCTTTTAGGAAGAGAGGAGTAAAGAGAAGATGATAATTGTATGATTAGTATTAGCAGTTCAGAAATGAAACGACTCTATGAAGGGGATATGAGAGATATGTAGAAATGAAGCCATGATTTTAGGTGCGGCTGTCATGTGACTGAGTTCCATATATGGACATTGCCCGTCTGAATTGTCAGACTAGCAACAATTATAACGCATGCGCTGTGAGTCCAAAAAGCTGAAGGAAGCCAAGTGGAATGGGAGATCAGATCACGGGGGAATCTCGAGGAAGCAGGAACAGATCTTGGGCGGTTTGGCAGAGCTATGATATGTATTTTACCATGTAATATATTACTGTGAAATAAATGTGTTAGTCGCTCATCAATCCAGATCTTATAGCTTTGTCACCACCTCACGTCAATAAACGGCTGCGGCCTCCTCAATAATCCACCAACAAGTACTACCACTATACGACACAGCTCATAAACATAGCATATAAATTTTACTGTAAGTTTATCTTAAGTATGTATATTTTTGCTAGTTTTAGTTTTATGAACATCACGCCTGAAAGAAAGTCAGCATTTTTATATCCTGGGATTCTCCCAGCATTAGCATGTCATGGCGCATTCTCACAGCACCACGAGAGCTAAGACGTGATGGAAATGACGAAAACAGTTTGGACCGGGTTGAGACGCTGCACGTAGGAACAACATCCTCAGAGACGTGTCTGGCAGCTCAGCCCTCCCATGGTGACTGACAGTTGAGCGAACTCTCCAATGTAAAAAGATAAAAAAATCTAGCTAATGAAATCAAGAAATGGCCTTGACTGATTTTCAAAATGTCGATAAACCATAAATTTAATTTTACGTGTCTGGGTATTTTTCATTTAAAGTGGCTTATATAGCAAACCTTACATTTGACAAGCAATTTAACTTTATTTATTTAGTGATCAGAAACATTACACTACATTATACCAGTACGAATTCACAACGACAGTTTTATTAATTTTAATAGAACTGATAACAGTATTATTTGCATGCAGAGAGTACAAGTGAGGGCCAAATAAGACACTACTGCAGCTACTTTAAAAAGTAGAATGCGTACAATGTTTTACAGGTTAGGAGAGTTCAACTTTATTTCGTTTTCTTTACCGCTTAACGAAGAGAAAATAATAATGGACGCAGAGCAGATTTCTTTGAAGCGGCAATTTTTATTACACTGACTTGGGAGGTGACTTGTTGTATTTCATATGCTAAATAGTACCCCGAAAAAATAGCACCACTTTTAGTCTTTGATTTGCCCACTGAGGTGAAGCATGCATGCGCTACGGTAACAGAAAGACCAATCAAACATCATTGCTTTTAGTCTCCACAGCAGCGCGTGCACCAATGCCTTGCACTGATTGTTTCGGATGGTCGCAGGAAGACTACTTATGTACGACGGACCGATGCGCTGAAAGTCGCCCTTGCGGTCAGCGCATTTTTTTTCACTTGGAGTTGGGGAAGAATAATTATAGCTAGGGGCAGCGAGACGAAATATCTTGACGCTGAAAGTTTTCTAGTTATTTTACGAACAGAGTGAGTGGAAAGGGCGGTTCGGGCCGTGTATAAATGATCTGTAAAATGCGTATTTTTATTGTTTTAACGTTAAAATTGCTTTTATATTGAAGCGACTTTCGCTCGTCTGATGATGTAAAAACCGTCTAAAACTGCGTTTCGTATATTTGGTTTCGTAGTGCGCAGTTAATTATGACGGCATTTTTTTAAGTGCAGCTAAAAGTTACGTTGGTGTCACGTAGTCGTGAACAGGCGTACGGGATTCTTCCCGTTGCCATAAAACGCTAATTTATGTCAGCCAATCAGTGAGGAGAACATTAATAAGAAAGTTTGCCCGGCTGCGAAAGGGTTATGAACTTTGAGAATTTCGAAAGAGTTGAAAGTTGCGTGACCTCTGATCCGTTGTGTAGTTGGACACGTAACATTTCGCTGGTGATTCTCACGTACGTGATGTTACTGTTGGTTTAAAACCAGACCGTTATCAAGCAGAATGCTCTCGAATGCAGCATCACGATGGATGGAAGCAGCAGTAGACGCTTTGCATGGCTTGGGTTTGTTTTCACATGTAATTCTGCTAGTTTCTTGCTTCTCACAGTTGCTTTTCTAACTTTTTACAGTGAAACTGCCACTATTTTTAAATAACGTTTTGAAAAGTTTACAGATTTTCAGTTCGCAACAATTGTGTTTTCTTTTCTTTTAAAGTTGCTTTTTTAATAATCGCGAAAACTATTTTGACAAGTAATGTTGTTGTATGTTTACTACATGTAAAAGCTAATGCTTATATTTTTTGGATCAGTGTTTTCTTATTTCACGAGCACAGAGTTTATTTGAGTTGGGTTGTCTACAAGAAGCTGTCTGTTACAGGGAAGCCCAATTAAGCAAGAAAACTAAAAATATTATTCAGAAATTAATGTAGATTGTTGTTGCTGAATTAATATGACACCTGGGCAAGCAGATACGAGGAGAAGATGCAAGAGAAGATGTAGGTCATCAGTTTGTAAAGGAGACAAAGGAGAGGAGAGAAAGATAAGAGAACAGGTAAGACAGAAAAGGAAAAATGACAGGAAAGGATTGGAGAGCAAAAAAAGAGAGGAGAAAAGAGGAGAAGAAAGGGGAAAGGAGGGAAAAGGCCGGAGAAAAAGGAGAATCGCAGCTGAGAAAATGAAGTATTAGAAGATAAGGAATGGAGAGCAAGTGAAAATAATTATTAACATCAGCAAAAGAAATTTCTATGGGTTTTTGATTGTTAGAAATGCACAAATTAGCAATTTTTTAAGCACGTTAATTAGACTAATTTTTTGAGCAATAAAATTCGTTTCTGTTAAACTAATTTAGGCATGTGGGGTATAAAGACCAATGACATAGACTGACTTACTGAAATTGTCTTTAACTGTTAATTTTGCTTTCGGCTGGTAATCAAAGGATAATCTTCACTAAGCATCTTTGCTCATTTCACTAACTCACGCATCTCACGCATTTGCTTTGGCACTTTTATTGCAAACGCGTGTAGTCTGTTTTTCGTAGAACTAATTTTTTATGCTTGCCTGCGACCAGTCAGCGTTTGTTTCGAAGTTGATGATGGCAACACTGAAACTCGCCGTGGCTGTTGTCGTATGCTCAAGTGTTTGAGTTTGATAGCTTGTGCATGTGACAGCAGCTACGGAGGGTTCCAGCACCGGCGAGGAAGAAACGTTTCAGGACTTCATCAAATTCAAGACGAAGTTTTTGCTAAAGTTATGGCTTCAATTTCATTTGTAATTTTGGAAATTATTGAGCCTTGAATATGGAACGTCATTAACTGAAAACGAAGAACAAGAGAAATTGCGTACAAAATGCATTGTACAGATATTGTCCTCGCTTAGCTATTATGTGCAATGCCCTTGAAAGTATACTTAGCTTTATTCGTAGTTTTACTTTTTAAATACTTTTTCTATCGTTTACTCTCAGGCACAGCTGTTTGCAGCGACTATTATGCGAGTGGGTTTTTTTGTTGTTCCTTAATTGCCAACGCCATTTTCTTCATCCGTCCCCCTCAGGGCCAAATTTTCACTCATGGTTACACAGCTAAAGAATGTCTACTGTCTGCCATTAGCGTACATGTAATAAACCACCGTCTTTTAATATTATGCGGTACATATACTAGACATATCTGCGTCTGTCAGCCTCTAGGCGATAAACAATCCGACAAAAATAGCCACAAGTAATATAAACGATTGGAAATGTCGATAATTTTACGTTAAATATGAGAATCATTCTCTTGCATGCCTCTTTGTGTACGTAGCATGGATTCAGTGGTCTGTTTACATTCGTCTTTATTCTGCCAGTCTTCTTTTGACTAATTATAGTCGTTTCTCGTATTACGAAAGGAAAATGGCCTATAAATTCACTAAAAATAAAGATTTGTAATGCTTATGCGTCACATTTGCAATCAGTTGTCGAATAAGTGTAAAAATTAGTGTGTCTGCATGTTAAACCCCGTTCCTTCCATTTTGCTAGAGATTAGTTAAAGTGATTGACCAATAAATGATATCAAATCAAATAAGTTGATTTATAACAAATACGACGTCAGTTTTTTTTTCGCAAAATACAATGTACGAGAATTAAATTATCACCATTACCCATTAGATGATTCTTTTTTCTTTTTTCTTCATTTATTGCTGTCTTTTTTGTTTTTTCGTTCGTTCTTTCTGTCAGTCTTTTCTTCTCAATTATTCCTTTTCTTCTTTCTTTACTCTTTCGTTTTTCTTTTATATATTCAATTAAAAATATTAAAATATGAGATACAACATATAAAATAAATATATATTTTCTTTGTTTTTTGTTTTTTCCTTTTTTCTTTCTTTTCTATCTTTTTTCTCTTTATTTCAATCTTTCTTTTCTCGATTTTTCATTTTATTTCATTCACTCATTCATTCTTTCATGCATTCTGTCTCTCTGTCTATCTGTCTCTATCTTTTTCTTTCCGTTTCTTTTCTTTTCTATTTTCTTTCCTACTTTCTTGTATAGTCTAACGTTTTTCAATGCCAATTGAATAGTTTTCATGCAATCGCAAGTGTTTTCCTTGTGAATGCAAAGCGAGGTTCATCCTCAAACAAAATGTTTCTTTATGCAAGCAGTAGTCTTGCTTTTGTTTCCTATTTTTCAATTTTGGTGCTTCATTGGTGGTACTTGTAAAAGTGCTATTTCTTACCTGTATAATATTACTAAACTTTAAATTTGTATAACTTCTGTACTTACAAAAATAAAACGTTTGTGTGCATGCATTAGTGTCCTGTTAGTCATTTTACTTTTTATGTGACTATCCTGTTTTGTTTTCTGTGGCCACATTTTTTATTTTAAGGTTTACTGAAATATATAATGTGATTCATTTCCAATTTTTAACGTTACAAAACTTAATTTTCCAACAGTTTGTGTTCTAAAACTTCTCCTTGTTCCACACATACACATATAATTTTAGGTACCGCCCCACATAACGGAAATACAAAAATTCCAAGCCTAGCCCCTGTAAATATCATTGCACGTACTGTGGTTATTTTTTCTATCATGCAGCCCGCCAGCGTCAGTGCACCGCGTCCATCTAGGCCAAACAGCTCACACCATTAGCCATGGTTATTTTTATCGGCGCTTTTTACCAGATAAATAATACATTTTTGTTGAATTCGCTGCGAGGGAAGGTAGCTGGAGCATATGCACAATACATACGATGGCCAGGTTCAACGACCCGAGCCTGGCTTCCACGGCGTTCTGGATTATTATCGATTAGTTTGGCCTAGATTCCACATCAGCTGACGACGGGTGAGACGGCTCGTCCTAGCTGTGCAGGGAAAGGTATACAAATTTAATCGAAATAGATTACTTGTTAGAATAGACCTGTTAATATTTCAAACGAGGTTTGTTACAAGATTTTTCAAAAAGTCAAAGTGATAGCGGTAACTGTTTAAAATATTGACTGACTAACTGGTCAAATAACGTTTCTCAATTTTTGGGTGGTCATGCGAAGTTCAAAAGCAACGTCACTAAAACGACAAAATGTGTAATGTTGCACGTTTAAAATTGTAAAATTATCAACATTGGTATTTTTGGTCCATTTCAAAATAAAACTGCTACTGTAGTTTTTTTATATTAACTAAAAATTCGATGCGACAATCGTTTTGTGAAAGGAAGACAGGATGAATTTTCATATACTGCCCCATTTTCAAGTCTGATAAAAGTATACATTTTAACACAATTAATACTGCAAAAGCGTTTCTGATAATGATATAAAGGATTAAAAACTTAATTAACGGCGAGCGAGTCCAACTATTGATGACATCACAAACTAACATAATTTTCAAAAGCACAAATATTCCACTATTCCACGAGCCTGTTGCACGTATTTGCGAAAGCAAAAATTGAAGTACAGTGCTACTGTAAGATATTCAGTGTGTTGTATTAAAACTAGACAAGTTTTAAGATAAAATTTCAAATTTCAAATTTACCGCTGTGCTCACCCGTGAGCTGTCGAATGTGTGTAGTTCGTCATAAACTAACACATTTGAATTGAGAGGTACTGCACATTTGTTTTGTGCAATGCGTTTCCGAAATGTAGTCTAACTAGCGAATGACGGAATGCATGTAACAGCGAAGAACTAATGGCGCGAAGGCGAAATTGTGTTTGTGTGGTAATGATTCTTTCACGTAAGTCATTTTTGAAAAAATTACATGTTTCCTTTCAATATTTTAAAGAGTAGATTGTTTGGTCTACAGTTTAAGATTGGGGCCGGTTTTGCTTGAAGTTCAAATCAGATAATAATTCGCGAAAATGAACTGTTTTTATTTAAAGTTTAATAGTTTAGAACAACTACTAATTCATATTGGACACATTTCGTCATGAAGCCATTCTGTTTGGTCGTTAAGTCTTGGCACAGGATGTAAGAAAATCTGCAAAATAAAGACATGTTTTGCAGCAGTTCATCTCAAATTCACTTAATATTTTAGCATTTAAATTCTAGTTAGTTGATAAATTTAATAGATGGCTTCATATGTGTTGTTGGCACTGATGGTGACATTGTTGTTCAAATCATATCGCGCCATCTATACAAGCACGGGAGCTGCACAATACCCCCTTGCTTTTATACAGAGAGGCATACTGCAAGTCAGCAGCCAGCACTCAACGGCAGGCCTACTGAATTTGGATGGTTAAGGTGGGACCAGAACCTAGCTAACTGTGAAGAATGATCCTTTAAGGTGAAACACTGAACTGGTGGAGACGTGCTAGCCACGTTCGAAATCCTGTCACGGTCGAAGATGGAAGAATGTCTGGGAGCAGCAACAGCTCAGAAGTAATTTTCGTGGCAGTCACCCATCCAGTTATCACCCAGATTCGCGTTTTCTTTAATTCGGTCGTTGAACGCATCTCAGGTTTGCTTAACTTTAACTACCCATGATCATTCAGCTTTTGTTCGAATCGATATACCATTAGTCTTTAAATTCCATATCAGAAGTTGCATCGATATTAGGAGAAAACCGTTTATTTGAGATGATTTGGCATCACAGTTACATTGAAAAAGTTTTCAGTCAATTATTATTTTAGGCTTTGACGAACTGAAAGACCAATCACAGCTGTGGGCTTGCTCCAGAGAACAAGGCTTAGTCATGTTATTAGATACTACAATAATGTACTACAAATATACAGAAAAAATTAATTGACTATTGGGTAATTGCCTTACTTTTCAAATCGCCTATCATATGCAATATAAAAAGAAAAGTTTTTTCTGGTTTTTATCTTTACTTTTTCTTTTACTTCTTTGTTTCTTTTATTTCTTTTTTTTTTGATTTTGCTCTTGTCTTCGTTTTATTCTTCTTGTGGTCAAAATGGAAACCAAGGCAGGCCAAACTCCACCTCGGTTTGCTCTAAAAGGCAGCACGTAGCCATTCTATATCCAGATGTATATTAATCTATAAAAGTCATATGAAAGACGAAACCTACTGAAGGGTGAATTGAGAACAAAATGGCGAAAACTGTACTGGGGAATTAAAAATGAAAAAGAAGAATTACTTTTAAACCTTGACTCCAAGCGTGTACTTTGATGATCTAAAAACATTGGAGACAACAATCTCAAAAATTTATCTTTTGAGAAAACTAAATTGCCTTCGTATTTGTGATCTAGAATTGTGAGCTAGTTGCGAAACCCCGGTTTTCCCATCGCGAGCTGATTTATCTATTTATAAAAAAATGATTATCATCACGTTGACTGATTCAGTTGCAAATTCAGGTTGGGGGGGGGGTGTCAAGTGCTAAAAAGGGCCCACCTCGACCAAAGTTTTGGATACAGTTCTGGTTAATATTAGTTCGCTAGTAAAACAAAGGGTATTACACGTATGTTGTTACTTTTGGTTAGAGTTTCATATGGCTTTGAAGCTACAGAAAAAACTACGCAGCTTGAATTTGTAAATGGAAACGCTAATAATGTTGCATACAGCTAAAGAATACAATTTGTTAGGCAACGTAGCTAAAACTGTAACTGTAACCATTAGCCACTTTGCAAAGTAGCTTGTCACCTTGCTGCAGCTACCACTATTTTAATGCCAGTATTATACTTGGTAACTTATATTACAATACAGTTTAAAATTTAAACAGCACAATGATTTTACGAGTTATACTATTTTACACAAGATTGAATTAAAGTAAATATTTAAAATTAATTACATAATGTTGATGCTCAGCAACTTAAAAAGTAGATATACTTTATAACAGTTAAAATTTAACTTCACAAGTAGAAAACCAAAATTGCAATGTAAGCAAGCAGCTATTACACAGTATACACTGCAGCACTGCACCTGCTATTAAAACTATTACTATGAAATGCAACAGTTATTTTAACTGATCTACAATCCCTTTTAAAATTAAATGACTCGTATCTGATAGAAGAATGCGATTTTTTATCAAATAATTATAGAAAAACAGTTTTTTTAAAAAATACCGGTGCTAGGTAGGCACGTTTGACAAGTGGCAAGGGCTTAATTATATAAGGCTTAAAGGGCCCACTCCGGCAACTCGTAAAATTGGGGGGGGGGGGAGGAGGCTCAATGCTCCCCTGCTTCCTAGAACCCTGGATATATTAAACATCACTTCATATTTTGTCTACACAAAAACTGAACCCGTTCTACAGTATACTAGTAGGATAAAAGCGAATTTTTAAAGTTCCAGCATTTTATGATACACTACGTAGCATTACTGAGTAACTGAGCATTACCGACAGATGCTGTTGATGTTTATAAATGCGTAGATTTGCCTAGTTACATGATTAATGCGAATATAAACGCGCTATTTACACAAATAAATTCCAACTTTTAACATAATTCGTTAATCTCAACGCTCATAAGTTGCTAATTCTGTAAATAATTTTAATAAAGATTTGACAAGTTCGATTCTTTCCCCCAGCAGCATACAACAGTAATTTTATTTACTTTAGATGTAAGCGCTTCGATTCTAGAAAATCTCCATCCACAAACAAAGTTTTCTTATAAATCACCGTATGTATCACCGATTATTATTATTTTATTATTATTCTGTCTCACGTCACGAGCTGCCTGCTACTAGTAGATGCTTTTTTAAATAAACTGAATAAAGTCCACGTACTAAAGTAATTTTGTTGCAAATGTTTTACTGCGTTATATGCAGTGCTTTACAATTAGTTTCACTTGATGTCAGATACAGGCCTAATGTACCAACAACTTTTGTGCCAAAGTGTATAATTCGGCAGCCCATTGTTTACTAAGTTACAGTAAAAATCTAATAAAATTAGGCACATTGCGTGACTTTATTTTAAAATCAAGACTTTTCGACAAGCACTTGCCATTCTCAATTGACCTGTAAAATAAAATTAGAAAAATATAATGTTGTACTCATTGAAAAGTATACAAACTACATATCTGTACATTTTCCCCGTAAATTTGAAATTAAGAAATGCTAAAATACAATCTTTTTAAAAAAATCTAAAATTTAAAAATTTATAAATAGAAAGAAAAATAAAATTAATAGCAGGTAATATTTTAATTATAATTTCCTTTCCACTCCATAAATGTTAGCCTCTTAAAATAATTGCATTGTTGAAAATTTACAGATCTGTAGTTTGTATACTTTTCAATCAGAACAACATTATAATTTGTTAATTTTATTTTACACTAAAATGTCTCTGAAAATCACATTGAATTTTATAGAAAATTTGGTGGCGATTTATCTCGGATTAATTGATGCCAACTTTCCATTACCACAGAAAAAATTAGTATATAAGCCTACCCAGGATAAAATTTAGAGTTTATTTTCTGATTATTCATTGACAGCGTTCCTATATCTATGAGCCGATTACCTGACTACAGTGCACAGATTATGTGACCGATTATCATAAGCTTTTTCAATTGTTTTACGACATAAGCACAGGGCTTATCCCTGATTATCAGTGGGTGACTGTGGGTCTAAGCTTATAACACTCTTTATTACGTGCTTTGACGTTGTGTATTGTATACGATTTCGTACTTTACTTACGAAACTTGAACCTGTTAAGCTTCTATCCCCCAACATACCTTCAGGGTTAAAAAATCTTCAGCCCCAAATTTCATTGCTTGGCAGATGTTATCTAAGATGTGGGACAGCAGTAAAACGAAAGGATAGACGCGGTAGGATAGAAACCTATACTACAAAATGAGTTCTACACCCGTCGCTTGTTGCATGTCCAAGCATTCTTGTAGTTTGTGCGTGTGACAGCGGCTATTGTGGACTCGACAAGCAGCGACAGCGACAGCGGACGTAGATCCTGTGTTGTCTCTGCACAAAAGCAGCACAATGATTCTTTCTGATAGTAGAAAGATTGTGCAGTGTATCTATGACTTATAATACATATATTAAAAATTTCTATGACCAAATTTATTCAAGATTCAGTCATCGTACAGTAATTATTATGCTACTTATTGAGCGGCATTATTGTCACCTCTTCTTCGTAATAACCATCATTTCGCCATATCATTTCCATAGTCGATGATCACCATCATTATTATCAACATGATCATCATCGTTGGCGTCGTCGTTATCGTCATTCTTCTTCTTCTTCTTCTTGTTATTATTATTATTATTATTATTATTATTATTATTATTATTATTATTATTATTATTATTATTACTGTTATTATCATTATCATCATCATCATCATCAGCAGCAGCAGCAGCAGCGGCAGCAGCAGCAGCCCGACGGCTGCTGTCAAACTACAAAAGTCAGTGAAGATCATCTTGTCAGTCTTATATTTAATGTGCTAGTTTTACCAGTGGCTATAGTAGGTTAATGAATCCGCCAAACACACCCTAATTACTGTACAATACAATCCAAGCAGAGCGTTCCTAGCCTAATCGGTTAAAAAAATACGTGACAAAATGGGCGTAAGATTCGTATGTTTTTGAGAAAGATGCCGCTTGAAGGCCTTTTATTCAGCAAATTCCACTCACAAAAAGGCTCTTCGGTGTCTAGTTCTAAAATCATCGATGCGGAATATATTTAAACGAGGCGTTGTCGAATGTCGACTGCTGATAATTATGATAAAATAATCCTCGCCAGCTAAATTTTGTTCTCTATTTTGAGATACAAACTTAAGGGAATGAAAAATTATAAACCGTAAAAATGTTATTACTTGAACTTTTAAATGCAGTATACGTGTTATTAACATTTGACATTGAACGCTGCCGCCAACACCACCACTATCACCACCACCACCACCACCACCTCCATGAATACTACTACTACTACTAAGGCTGCTGCTACGACTACGACGACGACGACTACTAGTAGTTTTTTTTACATTAACGATTTTTTTCACGTTAGGAACACCGTGTCCATGGTATAGTTTTAGGCTATGTACAGTGTTTAAAATCTGTCCTTGATTCATATTTGCATTTCTGATCATGTAAACATTATAACGTTAGGGAGACAGTCTAAATATGTCATGTTGGACCCAGGATAAAAATGTAGGCAAATGTAAATAAGAATGCTGTCCATATTGATTCGAGTAATTAATCAGATCTGTTAACAAATACTGAGTTGTCCTGTATGAGCCTTTTAGAGAAGGCCTATAATATGAACCTAGTTTACAGTCCAAACTCCAAATGACCAAGTATGATTCATGACATGACATCATTAACTTCTAATTGAAGTCTGCGATAGTAATAAAAATTATTTTTGAAAAATTAATGCAAACAATCTATTTTTGGCAATATAAGCTAAATTCAAACTAAACGAATTTTATAGAACGTCAAAGTGAAAAAAGTGAAACAAATAAACGAATGACGTGAATAAGAAATACTTGCAAAACGTAGGCGAAAAACCAATAGTAGGTCTATACTACGCTGTAATACTGCAGCCTAGTAATTATCAGTGTAAGTTACGTTTAACAAGTATTATAAAACAGCTTAAAAGTTGATTTATGTATTCTTAGAAATATATAGAGAAATAGGTGGACAGACAGATGGAAAAGCAGTCAGGCAGGCAAGTAGGAAGGCAACATGGCTGACATAAGACAAAAAGATTTTAAGCAAAACCATACACAGACGGATAGACAAAACCATACAGACAGGTAATCAGGCTCAGGCAAACGGGTGGGAGAACAAGCAACCGTTCAGGTGAGTAATCAGGTAATAAAGCCGGTTAAAAGTTTATTATTTATTAGATTTAAATAAAAAGTAGCAAAATCATATTTTTCTGTGTCCTATATGGCGTATAGCCTAAATATGCAGCCATTAAAGCTTCGTATCAGAATGATGAACAAAAAAGTTGATTAATTAAATTTATGTTTACATGTTTAATTTCAGGAACGGTGGTAGACTGTAAGACATTGGAACAGGAGCACCTGCATTTTGTGATCCCAATAATTATAATCAATGACTTTGTTTATCTAAACCATTGATCAGTACCATTGAGCAGTACTCAAATGTAGCACTATCTATAAATGATTGTGAGGCCATAAGAATTCCGTTCATTTTACAATTATCTGCTAGCCAGAGTCATTCTGTCTTTCTCTAAAGTTGGTGCAACCTTAGCTGGATCAACCGTCAGTATTTAAATTAGTGCTTTACGAAACGTTTTTTGCACTAATAATTATTCTGAGCATTAGACAGACGTGGCCATATCTATAATAGCAGAGACAGTGTCATCATCCCTTCTGGAAATGTGAGAAGAAGCCAACGCAGACGCATCACTAATTACTGGGATGAAGCCAGAAATCAATGTAACAGCTTCAAAGCTGTGTCAGCGTACCTAGAACGTCCAGACACGGGCTGTGCTATCTGCTTTACAACGGGGGTGGGCTGATTGCGAGTTTAAAAATAAATAAATAAATAAGTGAATAAATGGATAAGTGCATGGATGAATAAATGAACGAGTGAATGAATGGATGGATGGATGGATGAATGATTGAGTGAATAAATGAACGAATGAGTGAACGAGCGAACGAATAAACGTAAACCATGCCTATGCTAAAAATCTGAATGTTTAGACACGATAATTATTTCAGATGACGCGTATTATATGTCCCTATTAATATAGCATAAACTGATTCTGTGTTAGGTGAGACATACTGAATAGGCTGAAGGGAACTTTGGTCGTGTAAATAGTAATTTCTAAACCATTAATGCTTATAAATGTTCACTTTAAATTTGTTTGTTTGTATTTTACTGTTGGTTATACTGAATGCTCTTTCTTTGCTCACGGTTATTATAGCTAAGGGTTTAGATACGTGGCTGAATGGTCAGCTGGCTGACAGACAGACTATTTGTTTATTTACTTAATAAATATCATCACAAGTCATCATATCAGTTAGTTTATTCGTAAAACACCCATCCCACTGAATTCAAATTTTTACAGGATCTTCCTGCAGACGCCCCTTTTCGACGGGCTTAATTCTGACAAAACGTTACTCAAAAGAAGCTTAAAAAAACCATCACCTATCTCACAGGTGGAAACTTTGCTCATATTGAACAGAAAATCTCTTTCTTTTCAAAGCAGCTGTTATACAGGTTTCTGGGACGCACATTTTTCTACATCTATGAGTCGCTTATAATTGACAGGCCAAATTACTTAGCTCATGATAGGGATGGGTTGAAAAAATGTTTATTACGTACTAATTAAACCGCCTTTTAATTTACTAGTTTAGCTGAAAAATGCGTCTGATAAAAAGCTACGTTACAATTACGAAAAGGGGATACTAGGAATAGTTCACTCTGCTCCCTCTTACTCACACTTTCGAACTTGCTATCCCCTTTACTTAGTAATAATGTCCTTGTTGAAAAAAAAAACGCCCGTGGGGATTTGACCCAATCTGCACCCCTTTCAAGGTTTTCTATAATCGGAGGGTGGACATGAAGGGGCAGTGAATCTCCAAAGTCCAGCCCGCATTTAAACAAGAAATCAGCTTATGATGAGCTCCTTAAAATGTAGGAAAGATAGTCAACATGAGGGGCGTGTCTATACTTTGGAGACAACGGATTAAGTTGCCGGGTCACTAGCTGACGGGTGTAGAACCGCCTCGTGTCTACAATGTGCAGATCTGTGCGTATTTAAAATGTGTCGGCCTAGCCTAGAAAAACCGGCCTGTCCTACTTTGCCTTACCATTAAGCACTGAAGGCTAATCATAGCTAAAATAAGGACGCTGAGAGGAAATGCGCTCTTGTAAAAATAAGCGCACGCTAGCCTTCATGCACGTAACTCTTTAAAGTCGACCCACCATTGCGACCAAGATTTCTTTCAAATTCTACGAACGAAGTCAAATTAATTTTAACTAGCCAAACCCCACAAAAAGAATTTTGTGCACAAATCAACACACAACCCACACCACACCACTCCACCTCATCACACCACACTGCACCACACCATACCACTCCACCTCATCGCACCACACAATACCACCACACCGCACCACACCATACCACCTACACACCACACCACTCACACCATACCACTCCACCACATCACACCACACTGCACCACACCATACCACTGCACCACCCACCCGCCTACACACCACACCATACCACTCCACCACATCACACCACATCGCACCACACCATACCACTGCAGCACACCGCACCACCCACACACCACACCACCCACACCATACCACTCCACCACATCACACCACACCGCACCACACCATACCACTGCAGCACACCGCACCACCCAAACACCACACCACACCACCCACACCATACGACTCCACCACATCACACCACACTGCACCACAACACCCACCCACCCACACACCACGCCACCCACTCCATACCACACTACCCACCCCACACACCCTATCACCCCACCACACCATCCATAGCACAACACACAAAGCACACCACCACCACACCACATCAAATCCACCACCTCACGTGGTGATCATGATGTTGATGATGATGATGGTGGCAACGATGACGACACCTATAGCACAAGCACCAACAGCACAGCATTACAACAAAACCATTCCAAACATTTTTCACAAAGTTGAAACTATGTGCTATAATATAATAAATAGCAAAGGCCCCGCAAAAGATTTTGCGTAAAAAACCACGTGTAATCAATATTACGCGAACATCCTACCTAGTCCACATTTATAACGCAAAGCCCGTAACATCATGCCTACAGTTTGTTTAACTAACGCAAAGCCTGTAGCAGCTTTTTGCTGAATTAAAGCTATAAGATTATAGACAGAGTACAATGGATGACGTCACAACAATGCCTTTGCGTCAGCCGTTTTCTAAGTGAAAATTGCCGAAAATAGAACTCCTAACTAACTCGTCGGTACTCCTCTCGGTGGACCTGCCCTAACATATATCCCACATCATCGTGTAGCCCCGTTCTTCCTCTTTCTGATGAGCTATATATCTCCTTCCGAGAGTCCCACCGGGCGCCGCTAGAACGTTTTTCCCGCATGCTGTTTGGTCAAAATTTCGAAAAAATCGCGAGTTGGGTCCGGGAAAACGCCCGTTGCGGGGCGCCCTGGCCCTCTCGGGAATTCTAAATATGCCTACTACACCCACCGCTGAACGGGCTATCTATCCATACCCAGCACCCCCCTCGGCCCGTTCCCGTTCTCTACATCTCAGCCGTATAACTTTTGCAAAAAACGGCCGAAAAAGGGCCATTTTTGGAGGTTTTTCGCCCCCCGTTCCTCCCGGTGGGCCCCATTCGAAAAATAAACCATCAATGAGACGACACTAGATCGAGACCTTTCGTTTGATATATAGATCGCCGCAAATGGTGCCCTCGTCCGGGCTGTAGCCTCGAATCTTATATATATATAAATAAATATATATATATACCAAGAATATTAATATAAGAGACTAGCCAAACCCCACAAAAAGAATTTTGTGCACAAATCAACACAAAACCCACACCACACCACTCCACCTCATCACACCACACTGCACCACACCATACCACTCCACCACATCACACCGCACAGCACCACACCATAACACCACACTGCACCACACCACCCACCCACCTACACACCACACCACCCACACCATACCACTCCACCACATCACACCACACCGCACCACACCATACCACCTACACACCACACCACCCACACCATACCACTCCACCACATCACACCACACTGCACCACACCATACCACTGCACCACCCACACACCACACCACACCACCCACACCATAATACTCCACACTGCACCACACCGCACAGCACCACACCATAACACCACACTGCACCACACCGCACAGCACCACACCATAACACCACACTGCACCACACCGCACAGCACCACACCATAACACCACACTGCACCACACCACCCACCAACCTACACACCACACCGCACCACACCATACCGCTGCAGCACACCGCACCACACCACACCACCCACACCATACGACTCCACCACATCACACCACACTGCACCACACCATACCACTGCACCGCACCACCCACACACCACACCACACCACCCACACCATAATACTCCACCACATCACACCGCACAGCACCACACAATAACACCACACTGCACCACACCACCCACCCACCTACACACCACACCACCCACACCATACCACTCCACCACATCACACCACACCGCACCACAACATACCACTGCAGCACACCGCACGACCTACATACCACACCACACCAACCACACCATACGACTCCACCACATCACACCACACTGCACCACACCATACCACATCACACCGCACTGCACCACACCATAACACCACACCGCACCACAACACCCACCCACCCACACACCACACCACCCACTCCAAACCACACTACCCACACCACACCCCACACACCCTATCACCCCACCACACCATCCATAGCACAACACACAAAGCACACCACCACCACACCACATCAAATCCACCACCTCACGTGGTGATCATGATGTTGATGATGATGATGGTGGCAACGATGACGACACCTATAGCACAAGCACCAACAGCACAGCATTACAACAAAACCAGTCCAAACATTTTTCACAAAGTTGAAACTATGTGCTATAATATAATAAATAGCAAAGGCCCCGCAAAAGATTTTGCGTATAAATACACGTGTAATCAATAATACGCGAACATCCTACCTAGTCCACATTTATAACACAAAGCCCGTAACATCGTGCCTACCGTTTGTTTAACTAACGCAAAGCCTGTAGCTTTTTGCTGAATTAAAGTTATAAGATTATAGACAGAGTACAATGGATGACGTCACAACAATGCCTTTGCGTCAGCAGTTTTCTAAGTGAAAATTGCCGAAAATGGAACTTCTAATTAACTCGCCAGTACTCCTCTCGGTGGACCTGCCCTAAAATATATCCCACATCATCGTGTAGCCCTGTCCTTCCTCTTTGTAAAGAGCTATATATCTCCTTCCGAGAGGGCCAGGGCGCCCCGCAACGGGCGTTTTCCCGGACCCAACTCGCGATTTTTTCGAAATTTTGACCAAACAGCATGCGGGAAAAACGTTCTAGCGGCGCCCGGTGGGACTCTCGGAAGGAGATATATAGCTCTTTACAAAGAGGAAGGACAGGGCTACACGATGATGTGGGCTATATGTTAGGGCAGGTCCACCGAGAGGAGTATCAACGAGTTAGTTAGGAGTTCTATTTTCGGCAATTTTCGCTTAGAAAACTGCTGACGCAAAGGCATTGTTGTGACGTCATCCATTGTACTCTGTCTATAATCTTATAACTTTAATTCAGCAAAAAGCTACAGGCTTTGCGTTAGTTAAACAAACAGTAGGCATGATGTTACGGGCTTTGTGTAATAAATGAGGACTAGGTAGGATGTTCGCGTATTATTGATTATACGTGGTTTTTTACGCAAAATCTTTTGCGGGGCCTTTGCTATTTATTATATTATAGCACATAGTTTCAACTTTGTGAAAAATGTTTGGAATGGTTTTGTTGTAATTCTGTGCTGTTGGTGCTTGTGCTATAGGTGTCGTCATCGTTGCCACCATCATCATCATCATGATCACCACGTGAGGTGGTGGATTTGATGTGGTGT